>CAJNDS010002830.1:162500-220000 GCA_905221605.1 Symbiodinium natans
TTTTCAGGGTCCTTGTAAGGCTTGTTTTGGGGTCAGGAAAGTTTCCCGAGTAGGAAATGCATATTATCACTTAAGACGTATATGTGATATTTGTATATATATATATGTATGTATGTATATATACATATGTATGTCTATTTATATGCGTGTATATATATATATATATGTATGTATGTAGTGTACGTGCATATATGTACACATAGATATTGATTATTCCATGAAGATTCCTTGGCGTTGCACCCAGGCAACGCATGCGATTGGCTGGTGGCATGGCGCCTGCGATGTCCACTATCTTCATCCAAATACCACTGAGATACGGAGAGGGTTCAGGGTTTGGGGCTGCAAGTCTGTCGTTAAGGGTTCAGGGGTTTTAGGGGCCATTCAGGGGGTGATTGAGGTTGTGGCTCCTTAGGGGCCAACAGAAGCCAAGGCATGCAGCCGTGTGTTCAATCCCCAAAAACTCCTACTTCTGAAGCCCAGTTTCCCGGCTAGATAACCGCACAAACACGCAGCCAAAGCTGCGTTCCAGGCAGTCGGGACGCCTCTGAAATTCCTATGAGCTTAACTGCGCAGAATCTTTTCTAGTTTAGTATGCTATTGACTGGTCTGTAGCCTGGACTGCATGTGCGTTTCTCCCAGCTTGCGGGATGGTCAAATGTTGTGTGCAAAGGAGTCGGGGAGAGCTCGCTGCAAATCAGCTGAGCATACCTTGGGTAGAGGGCATGGTACACTTATTGTTTAGGATGACCATGCCAAGTTTTCATGAAGGGTGCTCCTTGCATCTGTGGGAGCCAAGAAGCTAGTGCTATCCTAAGCCCAAGTGCCTGACACCTAAACCCTAACTCCTCAGCCCTTCCACATCATTGGCGCTCTTCGGACCCTGCATTACCGAAGGAGACCGGTGGAGGCTCCAGTGCCTCGGTCCCTGTTAAGGAACCGTAAGTAAGGTTTTTTTTTTTGGTTTTCTGAGGGTGTGTAGAGTGTGAAGGAACTTCGTTTGTAGATTTAGTGGGATGGTAACTCGTATGGAAACAGCGATAGGACCTTACACACCAAAAGTTGTAGATTGCTGCAAAATTGAGCTCCAAGCAACAACCTAAGATCCCGAATTAACTCCAACAAAGCTCCCCTAAAACCCTGAAACCCTGAGACCTCAAAGCAAGTGAAACTTTCTGAACCCCCTGCGACAACCCTGAACCCTAAATCCAGGAATTTCATGATCGCGGCTCAACCCGCCCCGGTGGTCGTGTCGGCCGAGCCTTTCTCGAATATGAGCCTGGGCTCTGGTACAGTGTAGGGGGTGTAGGGCGTATATATAAATATAAATATATATATATATATATATGTATCTCAAGATCGATAGAGCCATGTGTTGCTATCATTTATGGAGGCTTATGGTTGTTTATCTTGTCTTTGCTTCTTTGCCTATTTGAAGGCGGATTCCTAAGTTCTAGGAACCCAGTATAGACTACAAGACGAGACTGTCGTCTTTCCCGTTCAGAGTTCAGAACTCAGGAGCAGTCTGCAAGAATCAGATGCTCAGGAGCTCGCTCTTTTCTGCCTGCGGTACGAGAACGCAGGTGCAGGAATCAGCTTGTGCTTTCTTGAGGTCCCGTTTTTCCATTTTTCTATCTCCTGGACAAGAGCAAGCGCAAAGCCTGAAACCTGAACGACGAACCAACAACAGAAACAATACAAAATCGACGGGGAACGGCTTAGACCCTCCCCCCACTTCCCCAGACCCTGAGGGGGTGCTGGCTGCCTCCTTCGCTATGCTCACGAGATGAATGGCGCTTGGTATCCCTGGTGCCAGAGGCATCAGCGTTTCATAAGGGCTCATCTTGGGTGTTTTGAGTTTAGGGACCCCTGAAGTATGTTTCCCTTTTTGTTGGGGCACGCAGTGACTTGTGCGCAGCCCGTTAACCCAAGGTCGGTTTGACTTCTGAAGCCCTCAACCCTGCATCCTAGAATCCTAGTCCGAAACCCTCAGCTCGATCCTTGAACTGTGGAGACTCTAAACGTTCCTGCTCTTGGTTGATTCATTGTTTTCTCGTAGTTCTCTAACTAGGCTATCCAGAGAAAGCCGCTACAATTCAGTGGTGATAAGTGGAGAAGAGACCAGTACCTTAAAATCTTAAATCTTGAAACCCGTATCCTAGAAGCCCTTAACTTAGTCTCAACCCTAAAACCTCAACCCTAAAACCTCAACCCGGAGTTAGGGTTTAGGCTTCAGATCTGGAGGCCAAACCTTCATGGTCCAGAGAAGGATGAATCTGCCTTCAGGCCCTCAACCCTACTTGAGGATCAGGGACTTAGGAAGTAGTTCTTAAGTAGAGAGTTATTAACCCAATTTAGAGCCCTGTTAAGTTAGGGTCACCCTACGTCACGCCTCATGACTGAGTCCCCAAGTACACCCTTCAGCCTTACCTCTAAACTTGGTTCCTTGGAAGGATAATAGGGCTCTTAAGGGACGGGGTTCATGGGATAGGTGCCTAGAAAACCTTCGGAAAGCCTAGGGAGCCTTAGAGAGTAGTGGGGAGTATTGGGGAACCTTGGGTTAAAGAACCCCCCTTTGAACCCTTTCCCTTAAGAGCTCTATAAAAGGATATCACCGTGAAAAAGCAGGCGAGTACCAGGTGTTCGGGTTCTGAAAGCCGAGGGTTAAACCCCGGACTCCAACCCTCATGAACACGTCGAGACTCTACGCCCCAAAGTTTCAAACACATCCTAAACCCCAAAATCCCGAATCCTCAGCCCTAAACCCTAGCGGAGGCCCAGTGAGTTCAGAGCCACATTCCGGATGTTAGCAGGCGAGGCCCGGATCTGCAGTGTGGTGTTTAGGCTTTAGGGGTTACCCTGAGCCCTAAGCCCTAAACTCTAAACTTTTTAAGGTTTAGGGGTTGCTGGCCTAAGGCTTTGGGGGCTTGGGAAGCAGCTTGATCATGCTTGAGACCCTAAGTAAGCCCCAAGCCTTAAACCCCTGAACCCCAAGTGCTAAACCGCCTGTTTGGGTGGTCAGCTGGAGTGGGAGGTTTGTCTGGCATATATGGGAACTTAGGGGCTTTGTCTTTCTGCCTCTGGGGTTTGAGCAGTTTCGACTAAATAGGGTTTAAGTTTTAGGGTCCCGAGTTTAGGGCTGTCCTGTTTCGAGGTCAGGCTAAGGGACACTTCGTTCTGGCAGGCGAAAGTATCCAAATTATTTGGGGCTTTTCGGTTTAAGGTGTGCTACCCCTAAACCTTCGATGTCCCTTGACCATAAACCTCCAAGCAGGAGCCATTCACGCAATTACTTCTCGCAGCGGAATGGTCTGGTCTGTCAACGAGGGCAGTGGATATCCTTTCTTGGGCGGCCCATACTCCTGTCAGCAGGGGATGGCTTGCTTTTCAGAGGTGGATACCAATGGAGATGGAGTTTTTCTACAGTGAAAGTATGTCGTGATTTTTAGAGGGTTTTTTGTTGGTGCAACCATGTAGTTCTCCCAACAGTTCAAAGCAGGCAATGGCAATCGATAGTTTCTGCGTAACCCATGTACCCTCGCCGCTCTTCCTGACATGTGCCGCCAGCTCAGGTTTTCGACAAGTTCGACGATCCCTACGGGCCCTACTACCCCGGTGATGACGTGGTGGATTGGGTTGGTGTTACCGTTTACTACTGGGGTCTCCTGTATCCTTTCGGTGAGAATCAGCTTCCACAGGACAACTACTTCGTGCAGCGCATCAGAGGCGCATGATAGCCCTTGTCAGAGGTCCAAACAACTTGTGCTAAGGGCTTCGCATGATATGGCGAAGCCTTATACCCTGAATCCCTAAACCGCCAACCAACAACTTCCCACCTAAGACACTCCTCGAACCCCATGGCCCAAAGCCAAAACAAAGACGCTCCTCGGGAGGCAATTATAGCGGTCCTTCGGGCGACTACAGGAGCACCCCCGACTTGTACCAGATCTATTGCTCCCCTGAGGGTGGCCTGTGGTGGGTCTGGGGGCCATCAGGGTTCAGGGGCAACGGTTTCGGCGGGCTTAGGGTAGGGTGTTTTTGAGTTGCGTAAAGGGCTCGGGGTGCAGAACCTGCATGCCCCCTGTTCGACTCCCAAGACAAGTTCCAGGTGGGCACAACAAACCAATGATGCTCACTGAGACATCGGCGCTGTACACCGTTGGGGCACCGTTTGGAGGACCGTCAATGTCCATAGAACCCCAAAGAAGGAGACCCCAGACTTCGAACCCTAAACCCCGCAACCGTGATGACCTCAAAAGGTAAATCTATGGACTCAAAACCCCAAAACCCGTTCAACCGGTACACTGAAGCCCTACACCCGTCGTGCCCTAAACCCGGCACAGCCGCAACTGTTTAACTCAAGCTTCCGGAGGAACGGCCAGTAATATGGACATCAAGCGAAACTGGTGGATGCAGGCCTTCCGGAAACGAAGCCTTCCAACCGACGAGGGACAAGGTATTGGGATTGCAGGGTTGAGGGTTTAAGTCCGTATTCTGCTACGAAAGTCTCTCGGCTGAAGTGGTGCTGTCTCCGCTAGGTGCCAAGGTGAGCCATGTTATCGTACAGCAAAGATCGTTCAACTGCTGACAAGCAGCAGTTGCCGGCTTTGAGCCCGGCTCTTGAAGTCTGAGGGACTCTCGTCAGACTTTCTCAGTCATGGATCTGCTGATGCTTGGAACCGCCATGTCCATGTCCAATTCGATCGGCGTGCTGTGCGTAGTGAGGGAGGTTCCTTTACTTGCCAGGTTCGGGCCCAGTTTGGTTTCGGCCAAAGTTCTGGCGCCACCGCGGCATGTGCACTCTATCCGCGTTCGTTGTTCCAACATCGGTTCGGTGATGCGTGTGAGTTTGTTCCTGCGCCGGATGTCACCTCACCATCTACGGTCATGTGCACGGGGGCCCGGATTCAACATGACTCGACAGTTGTTCAGGCTTCTGCGGTTGGTCTGGCTTCCGAAGGTCTTGCTTGCAAAGTCAAGGATCAGAAGTTGTGCCCTGCTTTAGGGGTTCCTGAGGGTACTTCAGTTTCGATAATTGCCATGATATCCATTTGCTGGGTCTTCACGCGGTCCCTGGAGGTGTATGTCACGCCTCGTGCCTATGTCGATACTTGGGGTTGCTTGGTTGTCACGGACTTGCTCTGACTGCCGTGCAGGATCCCTGAGAGTCTTAAGTTGGAGATTGATCGGACTGAAGTGGTCCTTGCCACCCAAAGAGCTCGGCTTGCACATGCAGCTTGACCATTGTCGGCGCCCACGGTGAGCAACCACTTCGGAGAAACTTCCAGGCGGTCGCAGGTCTTGGTAATTACGCGCAAAACCTTGTCGCCGTGCGGGGGAAGGCGAGGTGTATATAGTTCAGCATTCATTAGATGGGAAGGGGTGTTGTCGACAGGGTGAGTGTGGTTATGTGTCGTTGTTGTTGGCCCGGCAGCCCGGAAGTCCCCTGTGTTGTCGTGACACTGTTGCTGGGCATCCAGCAGGGCTTCTCACTTTGGTTATGGGTTTGGGCATTTGTTCGGTCTCGTTGCGTTCCTCATGATAGTTTCATGAAGGTGAGGTGCTTGGCTGGTGGCAAAGGCCCCTAAAGCCCTAAGCCCTAAAGCCCACGTCTCCCTTCTGAAGGTCTTCGGATTGTCCGCGTGTCCACCGTCGAGCCTCTGTGGTGGTGCCGAGTTCCCCATGTTGAAGGCTATCATGTGGTCCCTCAGAAAATATGGCTTTTTGGTTTCGGGCTGTAGGGATTCAGGGTGTTTGTGGTTTGACAGATGGATTCGAAGCCCTAAAGCCTCTTGAGCCCGAAGCTGTATGTTGAAGTCCTCGAGTCTTCCTGCCTGGCCGTGAAGACAAAGGTTCGATATCATCAAAGCAGAAGGAGCAGCGCAAGGCGAGACAGTGGACTGGTCGGTGACTCAAAACACCTCTATGGCGCAAAGCTTCGCCCAGGAGGTTCTGAACCAGCCAGGCTCTGTGGAGTTGGGATTCCCTGTATTCGTGCATTCAGGGAACCTCTCTCTGAACGCTAGTGTATGTCTTGCCTGAATGCTAAGCAGTAGTATCCTAAGGGATCCCCAGGTGGAAGAGCAAGGTACGTGGGCCTGGATGAGCTAAACGAACTGCGCGGATGCTCAGATGATGAGGTGGAGAACTGTGCAGGGACCAAGTGCTGTGTATCCCCGACCTCCAGGTGTTACCGGAAGGATGACGGCTGGGCCGCGTGCATGCCCAGCTGTGTGCCTGGTATCGACTACACGGAGCTTCCGCAATACCAGACGCCTTGGAGTTGCGAGGATCTGTCTGAGATACAGATATGCTCCCAGGACAGAGTAGAAAATTGTGGAGAGACAAAGTGCTGCATATCTCCAGGGTCTTCATGCTATCAGAAGGATCACGGCTGGGCTGAATGTGGGACCAGCTGTGTTCCTAGAATCGACGACACGGAGCAACCCGACCAATCGTCCTGGAGTTGTGAGGTGTTGTCGTCGCCAATTATATTTCCAACGCTGCCGCCGACGTTACCGCCGACTACACCTCCAACATCGCCTGCACCTACAACATTGCCGCCGACTTTACCACCGACTGCACCTCCAACATCCCCTCCACCTACATGCTCGCAGGACCGAGTGGAAAACTGCGCAGAGACAAAGTGCTGCACGTCCCCAGATTCTACGTGCTACAAGAAGGATGACGGCTGGGCGGCTTGCATAAC
The DNA here is from genome assembly GCA_905221605.1 of Symbiodinium natans. Classification (NCBI taxonomy): domain Eukaryota; class Dinophyceae; order Suessiales; family Symbiodiniaceae; genus Symbiodinium; species Symbiodinium natans. The sequence goes on from CAJNDS010002830.1 coordinate 169,207, forward strand.
TAGCTGTGTTCCTGGAATCGACGACACTGAGCCTCCACAGTACCAGACACCTTGGAGTTGTGAGGTGTTGTCACCAACATTGCCCTCGACTTTACCGCCGACTACACCTCCAACATCGCCTGCACCTACAACATTGCCCCCGACTTTACCGCCGACTGCACCTCCAACATCCCCTCCACCTATATGCTCGCAGGACCGAGTGGAAAACTGCGCAGAGACAAAGTGCTGCACATCCCCAGATTCTACGTGCTACAAGAAGGATGACGGCTGGGCGGCTTGCATAACTAGCTGTGTTCCTGGAATCGACGACACTGAGCCTCCACAGTACCAGACACCTTGGAGTTGTGAGGTGTTGTCGCCAACATTGCCCTCGACTTTACCGCCGACTACACCTCCAACATCGCCTGCACCTACAACATTGCCGCCGACTTTACCGCCGACTGCACCTCCAACATCCCCTCCACCTACATGCTCGCAGGACCGAGTGGAAAACTGCGCAGAGACAAAGTGCTGCACATCCCCAGATTCTACGTGCTACAAGAAGGATGACGGCTGGGCGGCTTGCATAACTAGCTGTGTTCCTGGAATCGACGACACTGAGCCTCCACAGTACCAGACACCTTGGAGTTGTGAGGTGTTGTCACCAACATTGCCCTCGACCTTGCCGCCGACTACAGCTCCAACATCGCCTGCACCTACAACATTGCCGCCGACTTTACCGCCGACTGCACCTCCAACATCCCCTCCACCTACATGCTCGCAGGACCGAGTGGAAAACTGCGCAGAGACAAAGTGCTGCACATCCCCAGATTCTACGTGCTACAAGAAGGATGACGGCTGGGCGGCTTGCATAACTAGCTGTGTTCCTGGAATCGACGACACTGAGCCTCCACAGTACCAGACACCTTGGAGTTGTGAGGTGTTGTCGCCAACATTGCCCTCGACTTTACCGCCGACTACAGCTCCAACATCGCCTGCACCTACAACATTGCCGCCGACTTTACCGCCGACTGCACCTCCAACATCCCCTCCACCTACATGCTCGCAGGACCGAGTGGAAAACTGCGCAGAGACAAAGTGCTGCACATCCCCAGATTCTACGTGCTACAAGAAGGATGACGGCTGGGCGGCTTGCATAACTAGCTGTGTTCCTGGAATCGACGACACTGAGCCTCCACAGTACCAGACACCTTGGAGTTGTGAGGTGTTGTCACCAACATTGCCCTCGACCTTGCCGCCGACTACAGCTCCAACATCGCCTGCACCTACAACATTGCCGCCGACTTTACCGCCGACTGCACCTCCAACATCCCCTCCACCTACATGCTCGCAGGACCGAGTGGAAAACTGCGCAGAGACAAAGTGCTGCACATCCCCAGATTCTACGTGCTACAAGAAGGATGACGGCTGGGCGGCTTGCATAACTAGCTGTGTTCCTGGAATCGACGACACTGAGCCTCCACAGTACCAGACACCTTGGAGTTGTGAGGTGCTGCGTTGATAAGAACGTTATCGCAAACGCTTCCATGAGGCCCTGAAGCTCAGAGCACATAAAAAACTCTACAATCGGCGCGAGAAATTGCCATGAGGTCTCCTCTCCGCCACATCCGACGCAGTCGAGCAAAGCCTCGGCATGTTCTGCAAGGCTGCGCTTCGGTAGGGCGCGCAGTCTCGGTATGTCTCGGTGTACAGCTGCCGTGGCTAAAACATCAGAGCGCTTCTCCAGGGCAAGGCCCACAAACCCTAAACCATCCCTAAACCCTACACCCTTAGATGCCCTGAAAAAGGCCCCAGGAAATTTCGGTGCTTTCACGCAGACCTTGGCTGGACACGACTTCGAGTCCCGCGGAGTTGGGGTGTTTAGGGGAGTATGGCTTCTGAGCTGACTTGCCCCTGAAGCGGTCAAGGTAATGCAAGTGGTGGTTGCACCTTCTGTGCAGGGAAAGGCTGTTTAAAAATGATTGAAATTTACAGGCACAACAGCGGGGCACATTGCAATCACTACAATGACCTAGAGCACCTGCATAAGGAGATCCCTCCTATGAAGGAGCAGTAGCCAGCCAGTCAGCAAGCACAGGTAGGGGATTCTGGCTGTCATGATCTTGCCACTTCCTACATGACGTGTCGTGAACTTGTGGAATTCCGGGAACGCTGTAGTACCTTAGCCATGTGTAAGTGCGTGAGAAGCTGGGCTCAAGGTGCGGGTGAGTGATTTCGTGGGGCACCTTTCTGCAGCCAACAAATGGGTTGTGATTTCGAGATTTTCATTCAGGTGTTCTTACGACAGCGCTGGCGCACGTGTTTGCACTTGCAGACAAAGACCCGATGTGGCGGTGGACCTCTGTGCAAAACCATGCGCAACGTGGCCATTTCACTGCCTGATAGTGGTCGGCTGGGTGCTGGCGAGGTGATTGCCCAGCCGACGAACTGCACCCAGCCTGAGTCCGAACTCTGCTTGCAAATACAGGACCTGCAAGAGCAGCTGCTCAACCCCGACGGGGCTTGTGCATCGAAGGAGCTAGAAGCCATTGCAGACGAACAAGCCTTTCTTCCGGAGAAGCTCCTGCACTTGCGAGGTGGCCAGATGCTGACCTACCATGTTGCTGAGAAAAGTGCTTTACTATACTCGCCTGAAGAGTTTCAGCAATTTGTTGAAGCCTTGCGAAAGTACGAAGCCCAACTTGAAGAAGAGTTTGCTTGCAATCGGATGTTGTATTTCCGGCTGCTCTGTGGGATTCCTGCAATCTGTCTGATGCTTGGGAGCGCATGTCCGGTCATTGAGATGGGTGAACCTATATGGCTGGATGACGGTTGGTCTGAACAGATCATGTCGGAGATCAAACAGACACAAGACCGGCGAGCAACACAGTGGTCTGATCTCATCCAACGTATCTTTCGTGTTCGCAGGCTGCCTACAGATGTGCTCAACTGTATCGCAAGTCTTAGTTTGCCAGTGTCACCTCGTGTGCGGGTGGCCATGTGCGATGATGAAGGTCAAAGCGAGAAAATCAGAGAAGGTGATTTCACTGAACCTGAACTTGGGTGCACCATGATGTGATTCGAGCAAGTCTCAGACTTCTACTCGGAGCATGGCAGATACAGTTGCCTTCGCTCAGTAGTGCTTCTCCTGGGAGGCTGGGTGTCTGTACAGCGAGTCGCAGGGAAGGGGCGTGGGAAAGCTGCACCCTCAACGCCACAAAGCCACCATGCCGAGAAAACGCAGGCAAAGTCCGCTCCCGTTTCGGAGCGTTTCGGAGTTGGCCTGAGGAACATTTGGATGCTTTTGTATTGAACGGGTTTCACTTCCGAAGCAGTCAGATGCTGGTTTGGACTTGTCAGGGTTGAAGCTTTCATAAACACTTGACAATGTCTTTCTGTTACCTTTGCCACTCCGTCCAATTTCTGTGATTGCGGCCGCGCTGGCATGTGGCTCCGGAGTTTGATTTTGTCTTCCGTTATAGTTTCTAGCTCGGGTTGGCAAAAGCTGTGACGCGATGGCTGGAACAGAGCTTGCGGACTTGGCAGCTGCAGTGAAAACCACCACTGTAGAGGAACTGCAAAAAGCCTTGCAGGAGCTTGTCCAGAGTGACCATGCTGCTTTGCGCTGACACGTAGGGGGCATGACTGAAAAGGTTGACACGTACAGCTTGACAAGTCTGATGGCAGACAGGCATGCAATGAGTTCTTCGTTATGTGCCAATCAGTGACACGGTCAAGACGCCCCGCCAAAGCCTTAAACCTTAAACCCTAAACCCACAGCAGCCTGCTGCAGGAGTGCTCGACTGAGGAGCGAGAGCGCATTCTCGCAGCAATCGCTGCTGCACAGGCCGTTGCACAGTCTTGAAGTCGCATACGGCAATAGCAAAGGATAGCAATGATAGCATGTTATTACAAGTGATAGCAAGTGACAGCAAGTGATAGCTCATGATAGCAAATGATAGAGCAATTGATGGCAAGTATTTGCAAACTCAGCAAATAATGGCAAGTAACAGCCGAAATCAGCAAATCAAAGCAAACGACAACAAACAGCAGTGATGGCAACATTGCACACCAGATCAACCTTGAGATATGGTGCAGCGTCAGGCTACGAAGCACCGGAGTGGTGGATACAAGCTCCGTAGCTGCAATTTCTTTGCGCATCAAGGTGCAGTGGAAAGTAGCCTGATCGCACTTCCAGCTGCGGCTGCGAGGTTCCTGTTCTTTGTCAAGCTCATGTGCATTATCATGGCTTGCATGGTCGGTCATCAATGGCTGTAGAGCAATGATCGTGAAGCAGTTTAGGGTTTAGGACTTGGTTCCAGTAGCGGGTGCTTTTGCGTTCGCCCAGCCACTTCAGCCTGTTACAACGGTGCCCAGGTCGGAAGGAGAGAACCAATGAGGAAGACATCTGCAGGTGGCCCACGCTTGACAACTTAGCTGCCTCCCCAACAGAGTATGCTTCGAGATGTTCCTCTTAATGCGAATGGTGCAAGTTGAGGGATGCGTTGGGCAAGATCTGTAGCCAAGCTTGAGCGCAATCTGAAGCAAGTGTTCCTGGATCTTGGACAGGTCCTGCACAAGTGACTTGCTCAAGGAAGTCGCACAGTCCGGATTGGATGCAAACGTGGCGTTGCCGGAGTGTTCACTGGCAAATGAGATGTTCGACGGTTGGTATAGCAATCATTCTGGAAGCCTACGTTGCGCCCAGTCCATGCAAACAGGCATTCGTTTGAAGTCGTCAAGAGGCCTTGTCTCACATTGGCAAAATTTATGGTTGATGTGCGATGATACGAAAGCGTTTAAAGCTATTGGGGTGCTTGCTTGCCATGGGCCGCACACCCATGCACAGCTGAGCTCATTGCACACATGTGCAGCAGTTGTTTAAAACAAGGAGGTCTGGCCACCGGTTTTACATCCAAGCAACTTTGTTGCGATGCATCTTGTTCTAGCTCTGTTTCAAACAGTTAGACCTTGTACACGTTAGCGCGTCCTTCTCTGTCACAAGCAAACGTGGGACGTTTCGCGCTAACGACCTGATATGCCTGCAAAACAGCGGCCGGAAAGTCCTGGTCTCATGCGGGCAAGTCCTTGGGCCTCGGAAGGGTTCAGCTTGTTTCCCGCAGGTACCGGCAAAAATCGCCGCACATTCTGAACATCTTTTTGACATGGCCGATGGTAGTTTTGTTCTGCAGACTACTTTTCCCTCCCCCTTCTCAAAGCGTCATTTTTGTTTCAGACCGAATCCACTCCCTTGAACCTTCAAGGCTTGCAGAAGGCTTCGCGAACTCGATGAAGTTGCATGCTGTGTGGTCTGGCCCATTTGGGATGTGAGCCCTTGTGGCCCAGCTTGTGTTACTTGAGTCAGAGGGATGTCCAACCTAGCACAGAAATCAGGGCAACATCTGCCACCCCCTGGCAAGCGACGAGCCCAGCGTTCCTGCACCACACGCGGTTGCGAGTCTTCAAGCTACGACTGAGTCAAGCGGTGAGCCAAACACATCTTGTAGCAATGTGTCAAGTCATGGCTTCCCGAGCCGCCGAGCAGAGGAGGCCCAGTGTTGCTCCTGCGGGCACTTTGCTGTCCATGATTCTCCATCTGCATGTCCTTTTTGTTTTGAGCTTGTGTGCCACAGCCCCTTTTTGGCATTTGCAGCCGCAGCTCTCGTCACATTTGACGTTCTGCTTTTCAGGCCTCACCTGGGCACATAGCATCAATGGTCGTGGTGGACATTGAGCTTTGGCCCGCATCCGTTCAGGCTCTGCTTGTCCATTACAAGCCCTCTTTCGGCTCCACAGACGACGTATATAGAAAGTACAGGTGTCTCAGTATCGAAGCCTTAAAATATGCATGCTTTCGGCCGGTCTGGTCCAGCCTTGAACGTTCCGGCTGAAAAATCCTGACTGTCATCGACTCGAAGCAGGTTTTGCCCAGGTTTGGAAGGCAGACGGCTTCCAGACAAGTGCTGTTCCCAGGACTACCGCGAGTACTTCCTCCCTGACACCATTCAAGAACTGCAGCGTGCCTTTGTGTCTGAGCTGCGAGTGGATGCAACTTGTTTCGGTTTACGGCCGCTTCAGAATCTCCGCGCAAGCTTTTGCTTCCGAATCGGATGACTCACAAATGGTACCGGAAGAGCTGTCTCACGCGCACACCAAGTCCCTGCACCTGCTCTCGTCTGTCAAGGACAAGTGGGACACATCTGGAGATGGTGCTATTTCTGTCAAGGAGCTGTACCAAATGAACTTTGGCGGCACAGAAATTTGCATCACAGGATGACAAGGCTGAGGGCCATGCAGCCATTCTCGGACAGGCTAAACCTTAAACCCTAAACCCCCCCTAAAACCTGAACCCTAAACCCTAAACCCTGAACCCTAGACCCTAAACCCTAAACCCTAAATCCTAAATCCTAAACCCTAAACCCTAAACCCTAACTCTCACACCTTTGGTAGCTGTGTCGTTCCCAGGTTCCGAAGCCTTGGGAAGAAGGTGAGCCGCCAGCAGTTGAAGCACGTGCTCGCTGAGATCGACACGGACTCTTGGCGTTCCTGGTTTATTGTTGCCGTGACGAAGGCATGTGTGGTGCGTCTCTGGGAGGGGGGGGAGCAGGCTGTTGTCCAGCGCATGGCAAGAATTGACGTCTAACCCTCATGCTTGCCAGGTATGCAGACAGATGTTACTGCACACGTTGATGGAATCAGGACGGGAATGGCGAGATCGACTTCGAGGAGTTGTGCATGCTGGAGATCAAAATGAGTGGTGCCCGACCACGAGCTGATCTCATCGATCCTCAGCCAAAACGAGCCGAACCAGTGCCGGAGACAGGTTGGGATGTTGGTACCAAGTATCCTGAACACGACTGGTACGCATGATCCCAGGACTACCAGGAATTCTTGACTGAGCGTCAAGTGGCCAAGCTGGAGACGGCTTTCCTTCGACATGACCGGAAGAACACAGGTGCAGTCCTCGAACCAGTTTGGGGTAGAGAGATGAGTCATTTGAGGGATCTGAGAGGTCTGATTGGCCTCGATGCCTTCTGCAGCATCGTGGAGAGTCTTGCGCCTTGGCTACAGTCATCCTACATCTTCGACATGCTCCATGCCTAGTCAGGAGAGCTCACGCCCTCAGCCACCTGCTTCCTCAAAGCCGTCTTTGCTTCGTTGCAGGCGCCCTGGACCGAGCGAACGCCTGTGGAACAGCGTGCCACGCGTGAGGAGCGTGCCCTCTCCAACAAACCCGAAACGAATGAAGAACTCCTAAAAATCTACGGTACTGGGTTTCATAGTTGGACAAGAAATCTCTTCGGTATTCATTTAGAATGGCTATGTATGTACGCATATGGATAAGCATGGGGTCTTTGCCCCCCTGCAATAATATCCTATGCTTGGGAATTTTTGGAGGGGAGAAAGGGCCCTCATAATTCCATTCCAACATGCCCTAGAGTTGGATGAAAGAATCCTAGGGAATGGTTGTTTCTTGACAGGTGATTCTGCGCCAAAGACTGAGGTGAACTCGCCTGGAGACCTTTTATCGTTGCCTTTATCTCGAGATGCTTACGGACCAAGGAGAAGCCCCTTTAAACACGGATATCAGAAGCTAGACCAAGCACCACAACTAATGAAGCACGACCGCAAACATATTCTTGCGTCCTCCTTTCACTCGTGAGCCAACCAATGTACACTCTTCTCACTCTTTCGTCGCTACTAAGAAGAGCCCGGGAAAAAAAGGCTCGTATCTCGGCCCCTGTGAATCGGATGTTGATCAAAAACACCAGTCGTTTTTAGTTTTATGGGCTCATGACCCCAACACGGGAAGGTGTTCATGGGGGGTTTCTTCTTCGTGGCGATGAGCGTGCTTTGGGGTCTTTTGGTGGTGTAAGCATTACGGCTTTTTGGCCATGAAGGCCTTAGCTCGAATCTTATAATGCTGCCCATTCTTTGCCTTGTTTTGTTGGGTTTGGCCTATTCTCGTTCGTTCCTTGCCTAATAACACAAACCCAAAAGGGAAAAGACAAAGCACCCAAAGTCTCCGGAGTCGGAGTTTTTCCCAACCAAGCACAGCGCGCGGGGTTCGCAGGATTATGAGGATGTGCTGGCCGAGGCAGCTCAGCTCTGAAGCCCTTGGAAACCTGTGTTTGCAAAAAGCATGTCTCGGCCGTCCTCTTTTGTACCGTTGGAGTCGCTCGAGGTGGATCCCCAATGTCGTGGCAGCATCGACTTCCACCAGCTTTGCTCCGGCTTCGCCGTGCTCACCAAAGCACGTGGCCAGGAGGCATGAAGAGGCATGAAGAGGCATCAAGAGGCATCAAGAGGCATCAAGAGGCATCAAGAGGCATCAAGAGGCATCAAGAGGCATCAAGAGGCAGAGTAGGCACGTGCTGGTTAAACTTATGTTAAGCTGTTCAGCCACTAAATGATCTTCTCTTCATCTCCCATTCTCGCCCTCCTGCAAACGAACGGAAGCATTTAGAAGGACTGCGCTAAAGTCTTCACATTCCCAGGCAAGATGGTGAACTACAGAGAGCACCTTGCCATGACATTAGCATGCGTTTCACAACTGTGTTGGCAGTTGGGCTTGCTGTGCCCCGGCTTATTGTGGTCATGCTTCTCTTGGTGTCACCCTCAAGCGCCGAACTCTGAAGTGTGGTTTGTCTTGGCAGAAGCAGTGATTGCGGTGCTCCGGCGTAGACCAGCCTCGGAGCAGGTATTTGCAGCAGGACGAGGTGAAGGACCAAACGAAATGAGGTGCTGCGTGAGTGCAAGAAGGAAGTGGTTTTCAAGTTCCCATGGCGGCAAGGAGTATCGACGCATCTTCACCGCCACTACGCAAAAGAGGGGCCAAAGTGTCTCGTACTGATACCAGCAGCTGCGGTCAGCAGCATGCAAGAAGCGTAGATCCAGTTCACCATGCACTTCATCCATGCTACACTTGTGTATCTCAAGGACAAGGGGTGAGGTGCTGGGAGTGAGATGGAGAACGAGTGTCGTTCAGGGAAGGCATCTAAGGTGGACTTTCGAAGTCGGACTTGGACCGGATCTTGCGGAGAATGGGAGCTACTTTGTCGAAGGCTTGTGAGGGGTGAAAGATGCCAACAACATGCAGCAGCGAGAAATTTGAGTTCGTTTGGCTGATCTTTCAGCTAGAATTGGTTTGACTGGCACGGTTCAGCGTGTTCGGAACCTTCAGCCGGGGTTTGGGAGCATCAGTTGCTCCTTGCAGCCATGCCTTGGCAGCAAAATTGCACGTCCAGAGTCTTCGTTTCGTGCAGGCGCAGCTGCGTGAGTTCTTCCAGTACTTTGACACCGATGGCTCGGGCCTGATGGACTTCGAGGAGTTCTGCGTGATGCTCCTGAGGCGCGTGTTCGCCTCGCCACGAATGGTCATTCCCATTGGGCAGACTTGCCATGCGTTTCGAGTAGATTTGTAGTAGATCTCGTGACTTCCATACTCCCGGATCCAGGGTGCGCAACCTCCACAAGAATCGGATCGTGAGCCCGGAGACCTGCAGCTGCGCTGAGCTGTGGCCACGCGGCGAAGTCAAAGTTCTTGGGGCTTTGCACCTAAACCTTTGTGTTACGTTGCGTAGATGTGCGCTATGGTTCTTGAGATACTCTGAGCATATCCGAGGCGAGAGGAGGAGTTCAGCATCGAGGATCGTTGTGGGTTTACTGAGTTTAGTGCTTTCAGGCCTGGATGGTGAAGTTCTTGCTTGTGAGCTTCTGTGCCTTTGGCATTCTTGGAGAGCCGGACATCAAGGCAATGTATGCAAAGCGAAGCCACGAGCAGTTCTCATTTTCTCACAGTCTGAGAACTTCACGGTTCCGATTCTGGCAATCCCAAGCTATTGGCGTTGGGTGAATGAGATTTCGTGCTAGTTCACATGGGTTGGCATATCCGCTACCTGGGGAAAGTTCTCTGAGACATTGGATCTGCGCAGCCCAGTATCATGTGTCCAATTCCATGAAGAGGAGCTTCAGCAATCTGGCTTCACCTTGGAGGCAGTTTCGGCTGACAGCATGCCACAGCATATTCCTGCCTTCTAGCTCCGGCGAAACTCTTGTCAGCCCGGACTGTGGCGTGAGCTCATCAAAGCGTCCAGTATACTGTTGCGACCCCTCAAGAGCTTAGGGTGGCCAGGTTGCCTCATCAGCTCGGTTAGTTCAGATGACTGCTTGTAGGTGCTCCCATGCCCTGTTCCGAAGGATTTCAAGAAAGCCGGCATACCGGTTGCCACTCTTCATAAAGATGGAGGCAGGTTGCACACATGTGCGTTGCAGGTTGATGAGACTTCGTCGGAACCGCAACAGATCTCAGTCTGTGTTTTTCCTCTCGCCCTACGTCCCAGTTGCGCTCCACGCCTCTGGCAGGATACTCTGCGCTGGAGCTTCGCCGTGTCGGTTTCTCTGCCAAGGAGCTCAAGCAAGGTGTGGATTTATGAGTTGGCACGGATTTCCACAGCTTTGGCTATGTTTGCTCGAGTTTTGTGTGAGCATCCAATTGCTCACAGCTGTCGTTTGCATGGCTGAAGCCCCCTCAACTCCGATGTCAGCATGCTTTGGAAATTGGAGTTCCGAACGGGGCCCTTTTTGAGTTCCACGTGTGCTTTTTTGATGCCCAGCTGTACATGTGAAGTTCGCCTGCTTCATGTTTACTCATTGGTGCTTCGACTGGAGCTCTGCCAGGACGTCCTAGTGCTTCAACTTACCATATCTTACCATATTATCTTATCCTTGTGTCTCACACTGGGTAGCAGCAGGCGAAAGCTTTGCCAGAGTCGTCTTGGCTATTCTAGCTTTAATCTAAACAAAACATCTACATCTCTGTCAACTTAGATGTACATGTGCCAGGTCATGTTGTTTTGTGGCAGACCTCTTAATCTTTGGGTCTTGCAGGCGGAGTGGCACTGATGGAGCTCCGTAGAGGCCTGGGTGATGGGAGAAAGATGTCAAGCCCATGAGTCACCGATAAGCTACGCAAGCACGAGGAGAGTCTTCCCGAATTTTCGAGTTTCCGTAACGTGACACGTTCTTGAGGCGGCTACAGCCTCATGGACCTACGCTTGGCAGGGTTTTCAGCTGAAGCCCTTGAAGGCGCGAAGCTGTTCTGAGATGAGGCGCTAGTCATGCTCCGACATGTCACGAGAAGGGTGGCTTCACCATACTTCTATCCTTTGCAAATGAGTCCACCTGCTAGTTGTACATGAAATCTTTAGAACATCTGATGGTTGGCTGGCCAGCGCATGGGGCCATGTGGGAATTGTAATTCTGAAGATGCATGAGCCACGCACACATTGCCTCTTGAGCCCGACAATCTCGAGGGATGCTTTGGGATGTTCGGAACTCCATCGAAGCATAAGAGGCCGTGGCTGCCAGAAAGCTTCTGAAGCATCTGACGCCTTCCCTTTGACGACAAAGGGGTGGAAGCAACCCAAGTGTCGATGTCATCTGCATCTCGAAGTCGAAGTCTGCAAGGTGCCAACCGCCAGCTCTTTGGGTCCTTCTCTGCCGGTGATCTCTCGGTACTTCCACGGATGGCACCGAAACCTGTGGTCTCCAAGGTGCCGAGCACGATATTGTGCGATGCTGTTCCTGTGCCTGTCTTTTTCGGTGAGTCAAGAATGCTTGTCGATAGCTGTACGAGCGAAGTTGATGAATGGAATAGAGCAGTTTAGTTTAAATTAATCGATGCGCAAGCAATGTGCTACGTGAACGAATTGCTGCTGCCTCAGCATCATCAGCATCAGCAGCAGCATCAGCAGCCGGCAGCATTAGCAGCACTAGCAGCAGCATCAGCAGCGTCAGCAGCATTAGCAGCATCAGCAGAATCAGCAGCATCAGCATGGTAGTTCAGCATCATCAGCATGGTAGCTCGTTTTGTGATGCAGCAGGTGGTCTCATGGATGTTTGAACTTTGAACCATGTGGTGCACAGTGTCTGGAGCCCCTGAAGCAGCCGGTGTACTGAGTGTACTTGTCTCAGGGATTTGCGCTAAGCAGCGCCGGCTTCGCCCTCCTGAAGAATGCTCCAGGCTGGGCGCTGCCGATCATGGCCTGCATCATGAGCATCTTCTTGTCGTCTCCCATGGCTGAAAGTGCAGGCTCTTTTCTGGATGCTGCTGTGCAGCGTCCTCTTCAGAGGCAGATGACGCCGATGATCCGGGAGCACACTGTAGCCTGGCGATTCTGGAAGTTTAGGAAGGGTAGGAAGGCACGTTCTGATTGTGTTGCGAACTCAGTGCGGCCGCAGTCCCTGAGATTGTGGGTTGATGCATCGGTGCAAACCATCAAGTGATGCCTGGGATTGAGGACTGGAAATCTCCCTACACAGGGCGGGCGAACATGCCACTTGGCCGGAAAGTGACACTGCAGTCTCTTCGAATTCTGATGTAGGCTCGTCTCAAAGGCCACTCTTAAGAAGCCTTGCGAAGAGTGCTTCTTATGGCAGGACCGGGGATAGCCTGGATGCCTTAGCATCCACCAGATTGCTCAGGTCTCCGCCTAAGACTCCCCAGCCTTTGGAACGTCGGTGTGGGCAGAGGATGTTTGCTTGTTTTTCTCTGTCGTGCCCGGAAGAAGTGCAGCCTTGACCACGGATTTCCGGACCAAGGTCTAGACCCAGTGACCTCAACGGGTTTCTCCTCGACTCTCGGGGGAAGTTTTTGGGTGGTTAGGAGAGGAGATGCTAGACACTTTCGATTGCATGTCATACCAGTCCCGTGCAACAGCAACTACTTGAGACCGTAGCAGCTCTACCACTTCAGAGATGGACACCTTCGACGTGGGACGTGTGTTGACCGTCTCCATCGTTGCATGGATCCTAGAGGCTTTTCGTGGGCTGAGCCCCGGAGAGTTTGCATGACGAGAGCCCATGCCTGGGTGCACTTACGGAGCTTTGGGCCACAGAGGGCTTGCTTAGTGAAGCTTAGACGTGCTTAACTACCGGGCCGAAGTGCACAAGATGGCGCCTGGAAGCCTATGTGCGGCTGCACTGTCCTTGGCAAAGCCAAAGCAGCCCCGGAAGAAGTATGCTTCAAAAGCATCACACCAACCGTAAGATGGTACTGTACCCCCGAAACGTCCGACATGCACTAATGGCATCTCATGTAACCCAGTGGTCTTGCATAAATTTTGTGGCAGCAAGGTCGTTTGATTACACTCCGCCACAATGTTGTCACCAGGTTTGCACAGATGTTTTCACAGATGTTTTCAATTGGCTAGAGAAGCTTTAGTGCGCGGGGCATAAAGTACCGGCAAGTGCGAGATCAGCGGGAGGATTGTTGACGTGTAGGCAGGAAGAACCCTTCTCGAGTTTGACTTCGTGTTGGAGTGACGTTCCCGCTCCAATCGTCTTTGACATTGCTTGCGCATCGTCCTCTTTGACATGACAGCCTTGAAGACGAGGATGTGCATGTTACTGGGCTCGAGGTTTTAGTTAAACTCTGTGGCGCTACAGGAACACATTGCAAGCTGCCACAAGCGGTTTCGCAGTGTCGCGCAGCAATCGCTAAGCTCGGTTCAGCAGAGTCCTATGCAAGGTGAGGTTGAGATAAAAAGGGGTGGCACGTGTAGAGCTGCTCTGGGACCTTGATGGCGGTCGCCGAAGGGACGAACTGCACGAGGCTTCGCTCATACATGCTCACCCAGTGAGAGATTGTTTGTTTGGTTTCTGACGTGCCATTCTTGATGAGCTTACCGTGAAACTCGCTACGCGAGCAGTGTCACTGTGTGCAGAAAGTTATGTCTCAGGCCCCCAGAACTACCGGCCATTGGTGTGCCGCAGCCACAAGACCTTGAGAAGGCCGGTGTGGGCTCCGGGAACATGCGCGCGAGAGCATCAGCGCGCCCCAGGCATGTCCAGGGACACCCTCTCCTGCATCAGCGTCATCGGAGAAGCTCATGCTCCAGGCAGCTGTTAAGTCGAGTATTCAGAGACAGATGATGACTAAAGAGCTCACCCCCAGGGCGCCCGGGCCGTTCCGCCGGAGTGGTGCGAGAGGTGCCTTCGGCCGAGGGGTGTGACACATGCTGCCAGCAGTTGAAGAGCACGTGGCCCTGAGGCGACTCTATCGCGTCGAGTTCGCAGCACTTCGCTGCATTCAGAGGCCGGGCTTTCACAGTTTCGCACGGGTGCTCATCTAGAGAAGCGATGGCTGCAGCTTTTCAGCATCCCTGGTCTTGGTGTCCTATCGTTCCGCTTCAAATCGTGCCACTCCTCCGAGTCATGAACCGAGTCATTCCAGTGGTCAACCGGGAGGTTCGAAGGAGATCCCGAGGCAAGCATTTTCAGGATGCAGCGGAGCCGTGGAGGGCGACAACACGCCAGTTGGCAGTAGCCGCGGGACGACATGATGGTCAACACGTGCGCTAGCCGCACCTGCTTCGAAAGAGAAGCTCCACCACGTGATACCCGGCTTAATAGCCATCAAGGTCATGGACGATTCGGGAACCCTATCCAAACATGTAGGAACCACGCGTGCAGGAACCGACATTCGAGTGCTGGTGCTGCCAATCTGGTTTGCCAATGTAGCCAATGCAGGAACCTGACCCACAATTCAGGCACCGGTGGATCGCTTGGCTCGACTTGTAGATGTGTATGCATGTATGAACATATGCCCCGTACGGATTAAGGGGTTTTTAGGGTTTTCAGGGGTTTAGGGTTTTTGGGATTCCAGAACTCTAAACCTACGCGTGCCTACTCGTAGAGTTTTGCAGTTCCGAGTCTCTATACGGTCCACCATGGTATATTTCTGAGCGTGCGAAGCCTTCGTATGGGCTGCTGTTAAGACTGTGTTTCTGCCAGTACTATTATTAGTATGATTAGCGTCATAGCTGGCTTCTAGCGCCAGTCTCTGTGTGTGTGTGTGTGTGTCAGCCGCTTCAGCAAAACAACCTGGTTGCTGCGAACGTTGACACATACATATTCATACACATACTTTTTCTTTGTTTTGGCGAGACCGTGTTGGACTCGCCCTCCAGGGAGGGAGGGTGCCGGGGGCCAGTATGCGCCGCGCGACGCTTTGGGTAGATCATGTATACTAAAGTCTTGAGTGCTGCAATTCCGAGTTGTCTCCGGGTGACTCCCAGCGCTTTGCCAGGAACATGCCGCAGATGTTGATGACTCTTGTCAATACATGGAGTGTTCGGCATTTCCTCAACCGTTCCTGAAGTCGTAAGTATGTCTAAAGGCAGACAGGCATGGCCAAGTGCTCAGCCACCTCAGCTAGTGGGTGCTTTGGAACACCATTGAGGCTGCCTGTGGCTTTGACGATACACTACACCTCATCGGAGGCATGGTTCAGTTATGCTCAGTTGAACGGTTGCGATTTACCGGTAGTTGGAAGGAGACCACTTTTGCATGGCATGCTGTTGCCTTTACTTTGATGTTTAGATTTTTGCCCAGACAGCTGCCATATCTCAGTGAACTCTCAGTGAACGATATCTGGGTGTCAAGGCAGCCTTTGTGCCTCTCTTGGGAATGTGCCCTGGCAGTTGATTCAGATAGCTTGGCATTGTATTTGCGGCTGGGATGCAAGTGGTTCTAGATAACTCTTGACTCGTGGCAGCACACGCAGGCCAGGGCATGTGCTCGGTTCTTCACACATTTGCAGCTGCTTTCAGCATGCTGAGCCGGGAGGTGATGCCAAAAAGAAACACCTGCAACAGCTTTTCGCCGAATTCCAGGCTGACCTGGACGATTTCGTTGCCAGCCACCGCCTCTGTCACCTGCTTCGCCTGCTTCTCGGTGAGGGCCTGAGCTGTGAGCCTCAATAAATGTGATGCTCGTAATGGCATGGAGGCTGCCAGCTAGTTAGCTGCCAGCTAGATTGATGCAGGTTCAGCTCTTGCTTAGGCATGTAGCTGGTATAAGAGAAACGATTCAATTCAACGCACGCACTGCTGTTTCATCTGCATTGCTGAAGGTTTCCCTCAACATGGGCTTGAAGTGGCTGGCTTACTCTGCTCAGAGTATGTACGCATACGTAGGTTGACCGCATGTGCAGCAAATTCACAGGACGTGTGCAGGTTCAAGATCTCGGACATGAAATTTCTTTCAAGAAGCACGTTTCAAGGGTCACATTGTAGTTGGACCGCAGCGCGCTTCTGCCAGATGCGCGCAGACAAATGCAACTGCATTACGACAACACGCTGAATGTGCACTAGCATTCGAGTAGCATCTTGCTTTGACGGCTTGATGCCCCAACAAAACTTTGCTGCTCCTTGAGGACGGGGCAAAGACCTCCGTGTGTACTTTTGTCCGCATCCACCATGTAGACGGTGACAAAGACGACGGACGCATTGCGCAACTGTGAGTGTACCGCTGAGCAAAGCACCATGACCAACCACCTTAAGTGATGCTGCCAGTCTTTGGCACACTTTCCGGCTTTAAGGTGGATATGTCAGAGGCCGCGTCCGATCTGGCTTGACGATGGAAAGGTGTCAGATGTTTGGAATATTGGCCTCTCGGCGTGGGGTTCTAGGTTTGCTAAGTTTGCTAAGTGCAGCATTGCGTTGTGGGCATGTGGCCAGTAGTGGCGCTTGCAGCGTCTTGACGAGTCAAGCCAAAGCAATTGAGGATCTGTGTGGGAAGCTGCTGATGGCTCAGCTTATTTCTTTCAAGACGCTCTGCAGGTCTTTCCATGTCTCTGGCTTTCCTTTCATGGCTACCATGCAGTGTGGCCAAGGATTACGCATTTCCGAGTGGGCATACGCATGTCCTTTCAGGTGACTCGGTGGATTTTGTTGTAGCGCGTAGCCGTTCCTAAGATCCCAGAAATGAGTACACTCTTAGAAAGAATAAGGGGGCACCCCGCTTGAATGGCAAACTTTGCATCACTTTGGCAGCCTTGTAGGACTCCCGGAGCTTCTCTGGAGAGCTGTGGGTAAGAGCTTTGTGTGCCAGAATCGAAATGATTTCAATGATGTTGGGGGTAGCTTAGGCATTTTGGTGTGCGTCTTCTTTGCATTCGAGCTTCCATCCGCCTGGCTTCACGTCATGTACCTGCTGCCAGGATGAATTCAGTGATAGCATTGGCATGTCAACCAATCTGCAAGTTCTGCAAGCTCTACCGATTCTTTGTTTTTTCAGCATGTCGGAAGCGTTCCTCCGCGCACGCGCCTTGACATTGACTGCTTGCAGATCAGGCTTGGCGCGCTAGCTGGGTTTTCCAGGAACTACTTGGGCCTGCATTGGTGTCGCTGGCCTTTGAAGTGGCAAAACAGTACGGGATAGTACTGGGGTATGTCACTGTATGTAGTCGTGATCCTTCTAAGGCAGCGACACGGCCTCGGGCTTCCTCATTGGCTGCGCCAGCGGCGCCTTATGGGGAGTGCTGGATGTCTACGGCCGGCTCCTGCGCTGAGAGCTCGGGGGACTCCGGGAGGGAAGCTGTGACCTGCACCTTCAGAATCGCAAGGTCGAGCTGACCCGCTGCTGTCTGTCTGCATCGGCCTGGGGGCAGCAGCTTGGCATCGTTTGGACACCTCGAGCGTGCTTGAGTCTGCTTATGTCTGCTTGAGTGTGCTTGGCTGATGGTGCGCCGTGGCCAGGCCCTGGGCATGACACTCTTGACATTGCTGGGACGAGCAGTTGCCGTGGCCTCAGTGCCTCAGTGTACTCTCTCTCTCTCTCGAAAGAGGGCTGTGAAGTACATGTATCTTGTGTTGGCGCGGCCAAGACCACACCCGTGCAATCCGAGCAGCGGGCCGAGTGGCTGGAAACCGCCGCCTCAAGCTGAGAGCTCGTCGAACTCGTGACATGAGTCATCGAAGGGGCACCTTCTGGCTTCGAATGGGTAGTGGATGACGTGGGCTTGTGAGGTCCAGAGCCTTGAAGCCCGCTCCAAGCGGTCGAAAATTCTTCCCCGGGACGAGGCCTCATGACATGGCCTGCCCTTCAGCTTCATTCCCCGCCCTCCATGTGCGATTTGCACATGGGCCCGTTGCAGATAGTCGATGGGGGTCTCATGACAGTCCATCGAAGTAACTTAGCTAGTCACCTCGTTTGGGGGAAGTGTCTAAGAGTGCCACCCCAAAGAATCCTGCAGAGCACCCTGGAAGGCCCCACACCCAGAGAATTATGCAAACTGCGCATCCCTGGAGTGCTCGTCTGGAGTGCTCCCCCGAAAGCCTGCACAACATGTCTGGAATGCCCATACAACCATTCCCAGATATCTGGAGTGCCCGTTCCCAGATTCTTGCAGTGCCTGTCAAAGTAGGTCTTGGGAAACTGGTGTTTTGCAGCTTGCACATTCGCGTGCAACGCTTCAATGTGAGGCTGCGGATTCGACACCCTCGCTGCGACTGACCCCGCGGCGGTGGAGGTCGTCCTTTCACTGTGCTTTGTGCCTGGGAGTTCATCTCAGCGACGCCCAAAAAAGCCCCCATCGGCTCGTCTTCTCTATGCTCCACGTCGTCCTATGTGTGGGTTATTTGTTTTGTGCTGCCAACAATACAGAGGAAGCCGTTGGCCGGACGTCCTGCGAGGTGCGCCTGCCGGCCACGCCCGCGGCGGCTGCAGCCCCGACGCCTAGTCTACACGGCAGGAACCGGGACAAAACCGTCAAGCAACATAAGAAGATGGTGTGTTTCCTTGGGAGGTGGCTGTTGTGTGATGTCGGGGTGCGTTGTGCGGTCCAGTGAGGCTGACTTGCCAGTGGTCAGCTCACTTTTGCTAGGACCAGCCCTCTGTGGGGGCCTCTGCCTCGCCATGCCCGTGACTCAGCCATTTCGAGATTGAAGGAGGTATCCTGCAAGGCTGTTGTAAACGCTGTGCATCGCCTCGGCCCAACCTGACGATCGGCCGTGCAGAGAGGTCTTGGTAGGGGTCGCCAGGAGGCCGGGCAGAAGTGTTGCTGGGGCTTTGTGGCTTCGAGAGCCAAGCCAAGAGACCCAATGGTCACAGAGTGCCCATGGCTACATCTCTGATGTGTTCCATGCCAAGCGTGGCCCGGAGATCAGCCCAGATCTCTTTACTCTTGTGATTGGCGATGCCAACTCGAACTCCGCCCAAGCTTTGACTGCCACTTGTTAGTCTCTGCACATGTGAAGCTTTCACTTCTGGCAAATAGCTGACATAGCTTTGCAGCTTCACGAAAAGTACAGTGTTCCAACTGCAGAAAACCCGAACAAAATGAGCGTCAGCGCCTGGTGACAAGATTGCTGTGTATACCAACACGCATTTTCTGTCCGTGACAAGGCAATCCAGGCTTGCACGACTAAGCACGGCTTGTAGTGGTGTGGTTTTGGTTCCTGTCGTGGTTCCAACGCCTCAGCTTCAGGTCGGGTTTCTGGGTCTCTGTTGGGAGGGCGCTATCCTACAGATTCCCTAGGCGGTCCTTAGAAGGTCTGCACGCGCGCTTTGGGGGGTAGACAGGGGTCCCTAGAAATTGTACAGGAGCTCTTTTATGCTTGTGCCCTGGTTGGTCAAGTTGAGGAAACCAATGCCCAGCGTGTGAAATCTCGGTTCTCCATTCAAAATCTAAGCCTTCAGAATTAGCAAAAAGGGGGAGGGGGTGGTACCGCTTTGAGTGGAGGTGGCACTCCTTTGGGTTGGGGAGGGCATGAATGCGGAGAACAAATGAGTCTCTGTGGGAAGCTTTGAAGTCGGGGCCAAAGCGAATTGGCGCAGTTTCTGCGCAGGTCCGGCATCTACTCTCATGCCCTCCCTGCCACAGAGTCTCCCTCTCAGCTTTTGGCTGGTGCTGCACTTCCAAAGTTCTACGGCCTGCGGTCTTCATGGTGTGAAGATTGCGATGTCGCGAAACGTTGTAATACATCGAATTTTACTTGGACCCGGCTGATCCTTCCGAAGCCTGGCCGATCCTGGGCTTTGTTCCAGGCTGGGAGCGTGCCTGGCGTTCCACCCGTCGAGCTGACATGTCTTCCAGATCTGCCAATGACTGTTGCGCAGGGAGTTGTTTTAGGAAACCTCTGGACACCCATACGGCGAGATCAAAAGAGAATGTATGCACGTTCGTTACTTGATGCAGCATGTCTGTAGTGGCTGCATGACGTAGACATAGTGCACCTAAGCGCTCCATGATACTCTAGTCCTCTCAGGCCTATGTGGACGCTGCTGATCCGCATGGCCGTGGGCCTTGGAGGCCCGCAAGGACTCTCTCTCTCTCTCTCTCTCTCTCTCTCTCACTCCTCAGCTCGAGTTATCGCCCTGCGCTGGGCTGAGGTGCCGCGCTTCTCGCGCTGCTGCTGCTCCTGCTGCCACGGCCAGTCTTGCGCAAGGTTTGGCCCTCGGCAATGCGAAACATCCGCAAGTCAGAATCATGTGGCATTGGAATGACGATGAATGTAGTTGACCAAAGGCAGGATGCTTCGAAGAGAAGCACCGAGCCAAGCGCCAGGTGTCAGCGGGGCCGAGTTGCATCCTAAAGTTTCCCCCGATTCTGACCAGTGTTTGGATCCATGGGTGATTGTTAATAGGTTGCTGCAGGTTGCTGTTGTTTCTTGACCAGTCGCTTCGTCCCAAATGCACAGGATGTGCAGCACGTGCAGTGCTCTGATCTGACACATAACTTCGTTCATGGCTGCAACCCCAAAATGCCACCTAGAGGTTCAGGGTTGAAGTGATCGCTGGCGCAGGTCTTCGTGCTTTTTCCGCTGTCTATGTTTGCGCTGTGGACATTCGCTGGTGCACCGATCTTATTTCAGGCCACATGACCGTGAACACAAATGGTTTGGTAGAGTTGACTGTCGCAGCCTGGGATGGAGGGCATCTTGCCGCAATTTCAGGCGGATCTGCTCTGTGGGCCTTTCCCTCCCCCGCCCACAGACCGGCCGGATAAAACCCAAAGAAAGCCCATCAGTCCAATCCGGCTGTCCCGGATACCGCCAGAGGCCTCGAGTCAGAGGCATCGAGGTAGAATCCGAGTGAGATAGTCCGTGGTCACACTGTGCAAATGCGAATCACCGAAGCAGCCAGAAGCTGCCTCGCCAGGAATTGGGCTTGGGGTGCCAGCAGTGACTACAGGTGCCAGAAGATACATGTTGCAGAGGGCCGTTGCAGTGAAACACCAGTTTAACTCCTTGGCGCACGGATTGATGCCAACTAGCCGAGCTCCGCGAGTGGCGGAGGCAAAAAACAAGAAGCACCAATCTATTGCATTCCATAATTAGCAGGCCATAGCACTCCCTAGCACTCCATAGCACTCCATAGCACTCCATAGCACTCCATAGCACTCCATAGCACTCCATAGCACTCCATACTCCGAGTCTCCTGAACCTCGCAGGCCAATCGTGGGCCGCGGGCCTGGGTGAGCCCGCAGATGTCCCCCCCGACAGCGCCTCCGCAGTCATCACGTTGTCTTTGCGTGGTCAGAGAGCCACCGCAAAGTGGATGCGTTGACTTGTGCGTTTACCTCGCAGGCGCATGGGCTTGTTGAAAACAACGCAAGTTGCGCTCAATACCTATCTTGCTGTAGCAAGGAGCTTTCCAGACACTTTCAGGAGTTCTGGTGGTTGACATCAGCTCAGGAACATGAATCGGGCATCATGGCACTGGAAAGCACAATGATTTTCCAGTTCGGGCAGCAGCTCTTCTGTATTTGTCACATCAGCTGATGTTTTTCACATCCGGGAGGGGGAAAGTTTGTGTCGATCTTTGTAGCTTGAGGCTTCTCCTTCTGAGGAGATGCGTTGCTCGTACGCTTCTTTGTGCATGTGCATTCAACAGCATTCGGATGTTCTCCGTGTTATGTTTTCAATCCGACGAAGCCGCACCCGATGCCTGCGTAGCAGGTATATGGGTATATCTACATACGGATACACACATATAACTATGTACTATATCCATAGAAATATATCTATATACTATACATATATATATTATTATATATATACAGACATATATATATATATATATATGTATATACAATATAAATAGTGTGGGCGGCGGAGCAGGTGAGGTGGTGCAAGCTTCTACGGACCCACAAATGTTTAAACATCTGGCCATGACGAATGTCATGTCGCCGGGGGTGCGTAAAAGGATGACAGGCAGGACGATCTAGGTTGCAGAGAGCTACCAGTATGCCCTGCAGTGAGACGCAATGGATCATTTTAGGCACCGAGTTGAGAAGCTCATGCGGCCCTCCCATGCTATCCCGCAAGGATCCCATAGGGTACTTTGTGCAGTTGGGATGCCAGTCGTACAACATGTAGACGATCCTGCTTTTCTGATGATACATGTCGTACTTAACTGGTAGATGAATATTTAGCGTCTGCCTGCGCACAGGAAATAGCTGCTTCATGTGTGATGTCTGAGGCTTTCCGGATGTCGCTATTTGCAGTTTGTCTCCATTGCTTCATCTTGAGCAGGCCAGCGTAGCAGGCCAGCATAGCTGCACCCTTCGGTCCAAACCAAGCCATGTCGAGTTCCCAGCAACTCCAAGAAGGCTCAAGGTCACCTATCGATATACATATATATATATATATGTATACACATACGTATATGTACATATAAAAAATAAATAAATACATAAATAAATGAATAATATATAGATATACACATATATATATACACATATACATATACATATGTATATGAATGCATAAATACATGAATATATGAATATATGAATATATTCATATATGAATATATGAATATATGAATATATGAATATATGAATATATGAATATATGAATATATGAATATATGAATATATGAATATATGAATATATGGATACATGAATATATGAATATATGAATATATGGATACATGGATATATGAATATATGGATATATGGATATATGAATATATGAATATATGAATATATGAATATATGAATATATGAATATATGAATATATTCATATGTGAATATATGAATATATGAATATATGAATATATGAATATATGAATATATGAATATATGAATATATGAATATATGAATATATGAATATATGGATACATGAATATATGAATATATGAATATATGGATACATGGATATATGAATATATGAATATATGAATATATGAATATATGAATATATGAACATATGAATATATGAACATATAAACATATGAATATATGAATATATGAATACATGAATATGTGCATATATACATATACATATATATATATATATAGGTACGCAGCTCAACGTTAACATGTGCTAACATGCAAGCTACGGCCAACAAGGGGTCCTGGCACAGTGGCCATGGCCGACGCAGATGGCGGACTGTCAGACGAGGCACTTGCAAAAGGACACCACAGGACATCGCGCTGGCTTGCGCTATCTTCATGCATCTGGCTTCCTGCATCTGGCTTCATGCATCTGGCTTCTGCAAATGCCTGCAATGCGTGCGTACCTGCGAAAGGCCCCGCCCGACGCGCATTCCAGCGCGCCCAGCTATTCATATGCACCCAGCGATGCTTCGCCAGGCCCTCCTTGGCACCGATCTTGCTCTCTTTTGCCCACTCCGTCTGGAGACGGTGAGTGCGCTTGCTGGACTCGCGAGCTTGCAGGTGCCAGCCCAGCTGCCAAAGTTGCAGATCTGCGGGCGATGATGGAGGAGAAGGCCTGGTACGGTGCTAGCACATAATGTTTTTTTTCATTGCGGCCGCGTTCCGCGACTGCAGGACGAGTACGCCCGAGTACGCCCGAGTACGCCCGAGTACGCCCGAGTACGCCCGAGTACGCCCGAGTACGCCCGAGTACGCCCGAGTGCGCCCGAGTACGCCCGAGTACGCCCGAGTACGCCCGAGTACGCCCGAGTACGCCCGAGTCATACCCGGTCATACCCGGTCATACCCGGGCATACCCGGGCATACCCGGGCATACCCGGGCATACCCGGGCATACCCGGGCATACCCGGTCATGCCCGGGCATACCCGGGCATACCCGGTCATCCGGGCATACCCGGTCATACCCGGTCATACCGTCCCGTGGTTTTCCGCAGTCGCGGTTTCCCGTCACAGTGTTTTCATTGCGGCCGCGTTCCGCGACTGCAGGACGAGTACGCCCGAGTACGCCCGAGTACGCCCGAGTACGCCCGAGTACGCCCGAGTACGCCCGAGTACGCCCGAGTACGCCCGAGTGCGCCCGAGTACGCCCGAGTACGCCCGAGTACGCCCGAGTACGCCCGAGTACGCCCGAGTACGCCCGAGTACGCCCGAGTCATACCCGGTCATACCCGGTCATACCCGGGCATACCCGGGCATACCCGGGCATACCCGGGCATACCCGGGCATACCCGGGCATACCCGGTCATGCCCGGGCATACCCGGGCATACCCGGTCATACCCGGGCATACCCGGTCATACCCGGTCATACCCGGTCATACCCGGTCATACCCGGTCATACCCGGTCATACCCGGTCATACCGTCCCGTGGTTTTCCGCAGTCGCGGTTTCCCGTCACAGTGTTTTCTTTACCTACTTTAGTGTCCGAACAGTCGAATCTGGTTGTTCTCTTTGAATGGTCTACGGGTTTCTGTTTGATTTTTCGAATCTTAGAAGGGACAGCGAGCCCGGCAATTGGTTCTAAAGCCGCGCTGCACGAAATGTCAATACGACACGGCTCAATAGAGGGCCCCACCGCGCACCAAACAGGCGGCCCCCGCTGAAGCATGCACAGCATTAGAACACCGGCTTTGCCAGGAGCCGAGTCTCGAAGTGCTTGAAGACATCTGGGAGAGGGCCCAGGCCGGGTTTCAGCAGAGCAGGTACACAAGGAGCGAGAGCCGATCGAGCACGCAGGAGACGTTGCTGCCTGGCAGTTTGGTTGCCAACCATGAGGTGCCCGCAAGGGTCTCTAGAAAAGGGCTGGTTTTGGTAGAAGGTGCCTCTTGAAGACTAACACTGGAACTCGTGAAGAGCTTCCAGGTTTTGCGGGAAGAGCCGATGGCTGAAGAATTTCGCTCCAGAGAAGGGGTTGAAATGTGCTTGTGGTGTTGGACTGCTGCTCTGCGAACTTGCTGAAACCTCTGCTTTCTTGCTTGATGTGCGTGTGTCGTTTGCAGGAAGTCGTTTGTTGCCAAGAATACACTGGAATGCCCTAGTCTTGGCGCCGCTCCTTGGTCTGGAAGCGCTTTGCCCTGTTCTTGCAGACCGCGCTGGACGCTGCCCGGTCTGGCGACTGGGCGTGGGGGCCTTGAGAAGCCAATACCATACATCTGGTGACCTTTGTTGAGTCCGTCGCATGTCGCAGCGCCGTTGAACATCGTAGGAGAACCTGTTGAGATGCAAGGCTCTGCATGTACCTGGCCGCTCGGTGCTGCAAGGCGCATCCAAGCGGAAAACGAGAGAAAAAGAGAGAGGATAGAGACGGACCGGCCATCGGTTTTTTGTTGGCCGTCTTTCTGTGCCTGCTCCTCCCGTGGTGAGGAGGACCCAGCCAAGCTGGCGGCGCAGGATGAGCGCTGCCACAGGACAGGTTCTGCCTCGGGATCCCAAGGGCAGTTCACGAGCTGCACCGGCAGAGTTTTGGGGCTTCTGCGGGCTTCTCCGGTCAAAGAACACGAAGACCGGCGAAGGACGCTCTGGATCGAGGTGGCTGCTCCCGTAGTTGTGGACATACCTCGTGGTCAGGCCTCCCGCTTTTGGGTCCCGAGGTCTTCGGCATGTCGCCAAGACTTCCCGAAGTCACTGAAGCTGTTTCAGGTTGCGGCTTCTGGCAACAAAGTGGGTGGTTCAAAGTTCAAAGGCTTCCAAATGTCGAAGCTCTTCAGGGTGAGCACTCCGGTGCGTATCTGTCTCTTTTACACGAGGCTGCTAGTGCAGCTCGCATACTCCTCATATCCTGGGATAATGTGTATGGATTCAAGTTTGTGTACATCAATCTTGCCAAGATGTTTGCCATTGACAGGAGCACCCTTCTAAATAGATCTAAATAGACTCTAGATGGGATGGCCGATCTAGGGATGCTTGAACTCTTGTGATCTGCGAGCGACACATCTCACCACTTCATAGGCGGTCTGCCAGCACTGCCCGGCAGGAGCGCTTATTGGTGATGCAGGATGGAGAGACAGAACCAGAGTGGGTGCCCACGGACAGGCCATCACAGCGCTCTGCACGTTTCGTTCCCAGTCATAGAGGTTCAAAGGTCCAGCCGTAGGTACTCAAAAGGGCGCGGGTGGGCTTGGAGAGAATATAAGATAACTCTGTACGGACACGAAGTTCAGAAACTGGAAAAGTGTGACTCGGCTGACTTCTTCCTTCAATTGTTCCTAGACCCAGGTTAGGAAGGTGATCCAAGGACTGGTTGCTGAGAGGTGAGAGTACCCTGATAGGTGGTGCTAAGCCGGGAGCTTTTCGTGACCTCAGCACCTCGCTCACCTGCGAGGTTTGTCTCGGAGATACAGCAGGATGGAGTGGCCTCGGCCCCTGCATTGTTCACCTTACGTTGTTTTGCGCACAGGGGGCGGAGACCATGATGATGAGGTCAGTGCGTGTTGTTTTGAATCCGGTACGCAGCTTGGCTGCTGTGATTCCAACCAGGCCGGTCCGTCCCCGCTGGCTCAAAGCTTCTCGATTTCTACGCTGCGATCCTCGCTGTTAGAAGCAAAGCTGCCGCAAAAAGTATCTCACTGCAGCATGGGGCTCGCCGGCTCCTCACCCAAAAATGCACAGGAGCGCCTCAGCTCAGCAGGACTCGCATTGTAAGGTTCACTGGGTCGGACGGCCTTTGGGTCTGTCACGGTTAAGTCGATGGCCCATATCTGGTGCTGCAAATACGGCTTGTCGTCGGCGTGTAAAGACACAGTTCAATGGCGTAGCTGAGCGGTTCGAATCATGAAATGACGCAGAGCCCTGGATTCAGCCGAAAGTTGACTGAGGCGTAGCCGGTCGGAGGACTCCACCATGGACTTAGAGGCGCTCGAATCGAGTGATTCTTGGAGACAACTGGGGACCTGTTTTCTGGGTGCTCGCCCCCTGCACCTGAGACTCATCACTTGCCCATTCTCGCATAGTTTGCATATCCACGGCCACGGCGACTGATTCCGAATCAGGCATCCGCGGGCCTGAGAATCTAGGCTACACATCTTTTGCCATCCTACACCTCTGGCCCATGTCAAGTGGTAAGGACGACACGGCTCTTGCCGAGGCCGGGGCAGATTTATGTAGAATGCCAAGAATGCCACTTCACACGGCACGTTGCGGAGCACCCGGGCTGCCCCTTCCGAACAAGACCCTCTCCTTGAAGAAAGAAGACGGCCGCCCGCTTGTGAGGTGGTACCGGCTGCGCAAGGCGAGGACGAGCCCGTGGCAACCGAGCGCCCGCAAGTCCGCTCCAAGGCAGCTTTCCGGTTCTAGTTAAGCAGAAATGGCCGCCTAAAGCATGCCAAAGTCCTAAACCACTAAACATCCACAAGCCCATCCTGAACCCTAAACCCCCGCCCTTTCTCGGCCTCTTGATCTCAGGCACAAAGTTGGGGGCTCCTGCCGGAAAGCCGCCTGGCCGAAGCGAAGGTCGGGAGAGCGGCAGCATCAAAAGGAGTGAGCCGAGGCCATCGAGGCATCACGGTCGAAGAGCTGTGGGACTTCTACAAGCCAGAGGCCGACTGGCTCGAAGATTCCAGGCTGGAATGGGAGATGTTGTGGAAGGGAAGGGATTCGGCGTTGAATGGTCGGCTTCTGAACCTCCCACCCTCCGCCCCTTGCTGCCTGATAGCTGTCGTGGCAGGTGGAGGTGCGGGATTTGCCACAAGCTTCATGGCAGCACTGAAGCGCTGGTGAGTTCCTTTGGCCTCGTTTGTAGGCTGCTCCTTCCTGCTGCATCGGTGAGTGTCACTGCACGGCTCAGAGGTCTTGCAGCTGTGAGGAATGTGTCGATCCCGAGCCGGGTGCTTGGTGTGGTTATGGTTCAGTCCATGGGGGTGCAAAGAAGATTCCCGAGCCCGTTCATGCCAGTGTCTGAGGTCAAGCCCGGCAAGCCCTCAAGAAACAGCTGAGCCGGTGGACGCTTCGATGGAGGTGGAGGAGGCAGCTGGCAACATGGCTCAGGCAGCTCAAGCAGCTGCTGCACAGATGGCGGAGCAGTCCGATCCTTAGCACAGTGCAACCCAGTCGAAGATATGGAAGCGCAGTTCTTGCTGGTGCCGAGTCAGACATCGCTCCGGCGCTCTTTGCTGAGGGTGGTCACGGGCATCGGCAAAGCAATGGCCGAGGAGAAGAGGGCTAAGCGCATCCGTCGCGCCCGACAAAAGCCACAGAGTCACAGCTGCTGCAGCCACTGTGGTGCGGAAGGCGGACCAGGCGCCCCAGAAGCGTTCAAGAAGCAAACGCAGAAGCCACATTGTGTTCGTGGTTCAGGACTAGAAGGCCGCACTGCAGTCTTGCTTGAAGGACGATGGGAGGAGCGGAACCTCTACGAGGTCGTTGCTGAAATGTGGCCTTGCAGCATATTAGCCTTCTCGTGAGCAAGTCCAAGCAATTAGTCGTCACGTCGGATTCTAGTTTTGCTGAGGGCATTTGCGGTTTTCTTGCGCAGCTGTTTTCCAAAGCCTGATGTGCTTGACGCGTCACACTGTTTCATGCCCTTTAACATGCCTGGCGCGGACTGAGGGTCATGCCCATTTGTGCGCAGCTTCGGGTGAGCTATGTGGAGCTTCTCCGACGCGGGCCCGAAGGTGAGTCGCCTGGGAGATGAATTGAGCCGCATGCCTGTGTGCAGCTGTCATTTGTACTTGTGGTTTTTGTGGCCTTCTCGAGGCGACGAGATGGAGGGCGTCCGGCCAGACACCTTTGTGTCCCATTGGTGGGGCGAGGACGTTGCAAATAGGATACTATAAAGTATAGTATACTATATCATATCATATCATATCACATCATATCATATCATATCATATCAGATCATATGAAATCACGGCAGATTCTACTTGATTATTGTCTGTTATATGATATTTTATTATGTTATATTGTACTGCAATAATATATTATAGCATGTTATATCATATTTCATGACATTATATTTTGTGTTATATACATTGTATATTAAATACTTTGTTCTTATAGATTATCGATTACATATTATGTATTACCCATTATCTGTTATCTATTACCCATTATCTATTATCTATTATCTTTGAACTACTAAGTATTATCTAGTATCAAGTATCTATTCTCCTTTATCTAGTATCTGTTATATGTTATATATTATGTGTTATATATGGTATATTTATTATTATATATCGTATATTGTGTATTGTATTCTATATATTATACATTATATATTGCGCATTATATAGTATAATTATATAGTATATATTATATATTATATATTATATATTATATTATATATATTATTATATATATTATTATATTATAATATTTATATTATATTATATATTATATATACATTATATTTTACATGATGTATTATATATTATGTATGATTATATTATATTTTGTATATATTTCATATATATTAGATTATATATTTTATATATTTATATATTGTATATTGTATATTTAATATATATATTATGTATTATATATATTATATATTATATATCTACATTATACATGATAATATATCATATATGATATATGATATATGGCATCGTGTATATTTTAAATTATGTGTATCATATGTTATGTATTATATATCATATATCATTCATCATATATGATATATGATATATGATATATGATATATGATATATGATACATTCTATAGTATATATTATATATTATATATTATATAATATAAATTATATATTTTATGTTGAAATATTTTTAT
The DNA here is from genome assembly GCA_905221605.1 of Symbiodinium natans. Lineage (NCBI taxonomy): Eukaryota > Dinophyceae > Suessiales > Symbiodiniaceae > Symbiodinium > Symbiodinium natans. The sequence continues at coordinate 198,876 of CAJNDS010002830.1, forward strand.
ATCATTATTCATTTTTCTGTATACTATGTGTTGTTTACTGTATATTATATATATATGGTATATAATAGCACGCCATGTTATTCTATGTTATACTATGTTATATTATGTTATACTATGTTATATTATGTCATATTATGTTATATTATGTTATATGATGTTATATTATGTTATATTTTATTTTTCCAAAAAATGATAGATCTGTAGGGTTTAGGGATTGTTTGGGGGTTACAGCGCAGAACCAAAAATGTGTGTTGTGATCCCCCTCTGTCAGGACCATGCGGCTGTTGCTTCGAACCCCCCACATAAGAATTGAGAGCTCACCCATGCCAGCGGCCAGCGGCGGAGGAGTTCCCGAAGTTCATGCGCACGCTCACCAGGTTTGCAGCTGCCTGCCTCCACTGGGAGAGTTCGGAGCTTGCCGCTTTTCACCTACGTGCACCCAAAAATCACCTAACTAACGCCACCTGAAATCACCTGAAACTGACTTAAAATCCTATAAACTCCTGAACCTCCCGAAAGCCCAAAACACGTTTTTAGCTCTTTGTGTTTTCGCGTAATTCCTTCCTCAGGAAGCCCGAAGCCGCCGACTGCCCTGGACCATGTGCCACACCCCGTATCGAAACCCGCGAACATGGGCTTTCTGGTGTCTTGGCGCCCAAAACACTTTTTCTATACTATACTATATTAGATTATACTATACTATACTATACTACGCTATACTATACTGTACTATACTACACTATACTATACTATACTACACTATACTACACTATACTATACTATACCTATATTATACTCGTGCAAGTCACGGCAGTTGTCACTGCAAGGATCTGCGCGTTTGCCAACAATCAGTATGCCATCGAGCATGCCCTGGGCGACTTCAGGCTCGACCGCATGACAGCTCAGGCTATTCGGTGCAGCCAAAGTTGCCTTTGTGTCCCATCCTTGGGTAGTGGGGGTGGGGACAAGGACCACTTAACTGGATGTTAGGGGTTGTGCCCTGCAAGGGCACATTCTGTCGCGCTGTGTACATGTGCATGCAGCAGTCTTATGTGCTTGACCTGCGCCGCTGGCGAGTAGCAGCGCGACACCGCGGACCGCGGTGATGACATCCGCGTTTGCCACTGCTTTAGAACCTCGGCACCATTCATGGTTCTGCATGGGATGAGTCCACGCCGAAAATGCACCGCTTCAAGCACAGGGCTACACAGCTAAGCCAGGTTCAGTCACCGTTTTTAATGGGGCCCTTCACGGGCTTCGGCTACCACAGTACTTGTAGCATGGCTTTCGCTGACTCATGAAAGTGAAGTCAAACATTGAACTAGGAGTGGAGCTTGCGACCTGCTTGCGACTTGCCTGCGACCTGCCAGCTCCAGGATGCTGTCACTGATGTCGTGGCTGTGCTGGACGATCGCGCGATCATCTACACCAGGCTTCTTGGAGAAAAAAACTGGTAATCCACATACGAAAGCCTATTGCTTCAACCTTTTTCTTCTCCTTGGTGCTGTGGCTTGTGACAGTTGACCTTTCTGGTGTGGCCTGTGGTTCGGCTTTGAGGGAGAAGGACTGTGATTTCAATACCAAGGATCTGGTGCTGCTTCGAGTTGTTCTCCGTTGCGCGCTTGATGCCACAGCGAATCTTGGGTGCATTGCTGCCCAATGCCCTGCAGTGTCAAGATGACCGGAACTTGCTGCATATCTGGGGCCTGGGGGTGGCTTGGGGCCATGCAATGTGTAATTGCATGTAATTGCACCTATGTCTAGGCAGAGGCAAGGAGCTCGAGATCTTCATCGCCGATGAGTCAGGGGCGTCTCAGCTGCGTGGCCATGTTGAACGCTCATCAGACTTTCGGGCTGCTACAACCCGACGCTTGTGGAATGTGGCTGTTTTAGGGATGCAGTGGGGCATCGCGGTGGGACGGGAAAGGGGGACTGGCCAACCCGCAAGTATGTACTTCAGCCATCCCCACCCTACGTACAGCTGCGAGCCACTCCGGGATACTCACGGCTTTTCTGGGGGTGAGCACTCCAGGGATACTCGCGAGTCTCTGCGGGTGCTCGGCGGGACTCTTTGGGGCTTCTCTGGAGGCACTCCAGTGCAGAAAAATCAGGATACTCGGCGGGAGTCTCTGTGGACATCATAGCCATAGACCACGTGGGCACTCCAGTGATGCTCGCAGGACTCTGTACGGGCTTCTTTAGGGGGCACTTCAGGGATGCTCTTTGGGACTCTCTAAGGGCTCCTCTGCAGGTGGACTCTCTGCGGGCTTGTCTGGCAAGGGCAGTGTAGGAGTCACACCGGGCGAGGAGGCGAGGCGCATGGTTGACTTAACATCGAGCATCCCCACACACAACGTCACAAAACCGAGGGTGGGACAGGAGATGTCGGGTGGAGGGCACTGCGTTGTATGGAGCACAGGCTCCAGCTGTGGCACTTGCACGCGTACCTGATTGCAACAAGCACACACTGAACAAGATCAACACACCCGCCATATTCACCATCACAACCACACCAACCACCGTTCAGGTGGTCAGTTCCGGCTGTGGGGATGTTTGGATGATGAATTCGCTGATCGACAAGGTGGCTTGACGCTTCGTTTCAGTGCTTGGCTTGGGAAAGCTCGGGCCAGTTATGGCATTCACTGCGATATCCATGTTGGCGTGCGTAGGCTCCACAGCTGTTCGGGTACTTCTAATCCTGCAGGGAGGCAAATCAAAAACCAGCTGATCCTGACCCGCATTGCACCCCCCAATCGGTCCCTCCAGATGCCCAATCATGAATTGCCTACGCTTGACGCTTGCCTGCTGCGGTTGGAGGTCAAAACGGCGGAGGCAGAGGCGTCGAATCCTGATGACAAGGTGCGAATCCATCCAACATCTCAGCATACTGTGTGCGAGGCAGGTTTAAGACCCGTAGAACTACGCGACGGCTGAACACAAGCAGCAGCCAAGTTACATTGAGAGGTTTGCATACCAGCAGCAGATTGCTGTCAGGCCATGATCGAATCTGCCATGCTTGCAGATGGTACCACCTCTGAGGCAAGCCTGCCGAGTCGCGTCTTCGAAACATCAACGGCTGCGAATAAGATCTGTCAAAACTTTGGCGGACTTTCAAGCTTCGGCGAATCGCAAGAAGGGCCATAGTTTGTGACATTTTCTCCTGGTGCGCCCCGGGGTAGGCATACTCAGACTCTTTAGTACCGTTTTGCCCGATAGGAGCTGGATAGTGTGCTCCAGATGCTGGCTTCCACGGGCATGGCGGCAGCCCACCACCGGAAACTCGGCCCAAGTCCCCCTTCAGGAATCCAGCTTCGAAGGCTGTAGTTGTGCTGATGATGACAACCTGTTTCAGATACTCAGGAGGTGCATGGAGATCTGCGCAATGGCTCGCTAGCTGCAAGAGATGGCTTGCTTTCAGGGATATTCAGGACCTGGGATGCTCTGGCGTCAGTGGTTTGTGGCACGGGCAGCGGTGCGTGGGTGGGGGGGGGGCGGGGGTGGGAATACTTGGAGATGAGCTTGGTGATGTTTCGGATTCACCGAAGCAATGTCTTCACTGCGGAGGACACCAGCAAGTAGGGTGGATTGTACATGTTCAATGCTGCTGGCCCGACCCATCACGAATCTCCTGAAATTTTACTTCTGTGCTGCGGCAGGTGGTGATTCTCGAGCTTTGGCTGCCCTTGGGGAGGAAGATGTCAGGGCCACCGGTGCAGCGGTTCCGTTCTTGCTAGGGCACCTTAACACCTTGATCTGAACAAGACAAGTGCTCTTCTTGGTTGAGTTAGAGACCTCAAGACTCGGGACTATCAGAAGCAACGATGCGTTGAAATTTGGCCTTCCGACATCCTCTTCACTTCAGGATGTTGCGACCACAAACACCGTGGGGACCACCCTGAGCATCCTGAACCAGAGAGCCAACGTCGAGGTAGGGGGGGAGAGACGCTTACAAGATCTTACAAGATTGAAGGGTCTTGAGACCGAGCGCATTGGGAGGCGCTTCTGGGCTTTTCGCCGAAGGCCAGAGACACGGAAACACTGCATGTTTAAGCAGGCGGTGCGTCTACAGTAAGATGACAAGCGCACGAATATGGAGCGCAGACCTTTTCTGCACGCTTTCACTCTTTTGCGGTGGGAAGGGTGTGGGTCCGTCGCCGGGTTGATGCACTGAAGCATGTGGTGCGAGGTTTTGTGTCTCGGCTTATCACACGGGCTGCTGCTTGTCCTGGGCCTCCTCTTCCTGCGCTGCGGCCGCATTGCATGAATGCTAAAGACAGTCATGGTAAATGTTTCTCAAAGAATATATCCGAGTCAGGAAGGCAAATGCTGTTTTGCGCTGAGCTAATTTGGGGTTATGTTATGTGTTCATTCGGGGTGTCTGACGGTGTCTGTTTGTCAGGGTGTGCACCATGCAAGCTCCGGCACCGAGGATCCGTGCGGAGCTGCTTGCTTGCCGCCTTGGCCAACGGAGTCATCGCCTTGTTCGAGCGACGGCCCCAGCAGCGAATCTTTTTCTTCAGTTTTGCAACCTCGTTGGGAATAGTAATTGAGGTGAACCACCGCTTGGCCGTGGTTTGCGTCCTGTTCAGCTTGGTGCTGAGACGAATCTGTCCGGAACAGTTTAACGTTTGCCCTTTTTGAACTTGTGTGACTTCCCGTCGCATCCTGTCGCCTAATTCCGTACCCCTGTCAATGCTCTACCGAGGTCTGAAGGTGTTTATTGTTGTCGGATTTGCCACCATTGCTGGAGACTGGGCCGGGGTTTGCGTCTCATTGTACCTCTTTGGTCTTATTGTGCCTTGGCCGAGCTACAGACATATTGACGACTTGCACAAGCCACGTGGCCTGAAGCATATAAAGCAGCAGCTGCACCCTAAAACCATCTTCTTCTTGAAGGTGCTCACGTTGGCGGGGCGCCACCCGCTGCGCAGGTTCTTGGATCCTGTGCCCCGGCAAATTTCCCAGCTGCAGCTTCGGCTTTGGGAGCCTCCAGGGTGGGGGTTTCCGAAATTGGGGGGTTGCCTTGTTGGGGTCCTTATTATAAGGGAATCCTACTATTTGGAGGACTATATCAGTGGTCACTTATTTTCGTACACTCCAAGTGACTCAAAACTGATTACCGAGAGTGAATTTCAAGAGGTCCTGTTTCTATTGGCAAAGGCGGTGCACGCAGCTCAGGTGTTCATGTAAGGTGAGATGTGAGGGGCCGGAGCCACTTCACGTGAATAGGCATCGGCTCTTCCCATTGATGCCGGATTCTTTTGTCCTGTGCCACAGCATGATGATGTCCCACGGTTCTTTTCGGGCTTGCTGACGGCTTCGTAACGAGAGGGGAAGCAGACCACTGCTTGGCTCCTCAGATTCCGCATGATTCTGTGCGACATACGGATGAAAGACCATGAATTCTGCAACGCATGGCTTTGTGCTGGGCATCTCTTCCCCTTTGGCGTCAGCAAGCCGCCAGAACGTGTTTGGACGTGATCTTCCGAGGTCTCAGGGGTCCTCGCGCCTTTCAGTTGCTGGGAAAGGCAAGCTGCACAGTTCGCTGAGTGCGCGGAGCGCGCAGGGCATTCCAGCTCGCACCTTCCCCTCTCGAGGACCCCCGTGAGGCATGTACACTTTGTTTCTAGCTTGTGCCAGGCAGAGCCGGCACCAGTGAAGTTCTAGGATTCTAGACCCTTAGGCAGCCTGTGCGGTCGTTCGGACGACTCTTTGTGACAGTTGAGGCCCGTCAATTTAGTCGGAGCTCCTGCACTTGCTCCGTTCCTCGGCTTTGTCAACCTGCAGGAGACAATTTTGTCAAGAGCCGACACAAGCTTGGCTCCTGAACACATGCTGCAACAGTCCGGCCAATGTGAGGACGGTTCGCAGAAGTGCGTGCAGTTTGAGAGCTAGCCACATGCCGCAGAACATCCTGACGTCATCTGAATCATCTGACATCTGAACGATTTGGTGCGCGAGGACTGTCATCCAGCTTGTCGGATAGGTCTGACGGATCCGCATCAGAGGCTTCATGATCTTCATTGCAACAGGCATTGCAACAGGCATTGCAGATGCCGCCGCATGTCCCCCCCCCCGCATGTGCCGCTGCGTTTGCCGCAGGAGTTTGCAAAAAAAGACATGAAGTGAATTTAACGCCCTCGTCTATTTGAGCTGCAACTTGATGCTCAGATCGGCCGTCGAATCCATCAAGCGCTGAGGGTCTTCATGTGTGCCAATGTATCCAAGGTCTGGATGCGGGACAGCCAATATGGCAAGTACCGCAGAGGCCGCCTGGTGAAGAAGGCGCATTCATGACTGGAAGCACGTGGGGGGGGAGAACGGGAGAGAGTTCAAAATCCGAGAAAAAGGCCGCGCGCTGTCCGAAGTGCGGCGCCTATGATGCCAGCCTCCAGCGCTCCTGCCGCCACTGCGGGCATCCGACGAAGGAGGCGTGGGTGACTTTCGAGGGGGTTCATGTCGTTCGGTCGCACAAGGAATTTATCGGAGCATGCGCGGGATGGCTTGACATGTGCTTTGAAACGGCCAGCAAGCAGCCATCGTCCTGCGCCTGACAGGTCGTGGCCAGGACTGGCTGCCACGGCCCTGGCTCGTCCTGCCATCAGGGGCTTGCTTAACTTCTGCAATCAAAGGGTTGAGGCGTTTATGAAGAGTCCGCAAGCCATACCCACTTCTCGTCCCCTCGATCTAGGCCCCTAGGCATTGTTCGACTCGAGATATCGTCGCGCAGGGGCCCAGCACCTGGTGCCGGGGGAGACTGTGGAGCTTTCGCAGTTCCAGTGGCGGCGGCCGCAGCGGCTCAGGCATCTCAGGGCTGGAGAAGCTGACGTGGTCGAATATGGTCATCTCATGCTTGTGCAAGCGCTGGTCAATTAGGAGCTCTTGGATGTTGGATGATGTCGGCTGATCTTGGTCCGTCCGCCCCGTGCAGCTCAATGCTGGCACGTCCCCGTGACCGAAGTGGATGCAAGTGGAAGCCACGGCAGTAAGCCACATGTAGGCCGCTGCCACCCTCAAGGGCACACGCAAGCGAAGCCATCATAGCCCAAGCCCTGTCCCCCCGGAGACGTGGTTCGGTTTTGAGGGGCATGGGTGAGAGAGGTGTATGCAGTTGGATGTTGTCTGTGACGGGGGCGCGGCCGTTAGTGTAGCCGAGCATCCCAGCAGGCGGCTGCAGCTGAGCGACGAGGCCCAGCCTCAGCCCCAGAGAGTCCCGCTTCGTGGTACCAGGAGAAGAAACACCATTGAAGTGGCGAGGTCCATATGATCATTCAAATCTTGTCCCATCTTGTCCCCAACAGTGCCCCAAAACTCTTCCAAGATTGGCCTTGCGGCGACTGCTGGCCATGGCCCCAGATGGCCCAAGAAAAAGCTCCCCCCAAAACATGCGCGACCCCCCGAAGTCACAAGCACAAGCCGCTCTGATGAGGTGGAGCGTCGCTTAGAAACGGCTCAGGAGGCTCATGAACTGGGGCTGCAGCTCTTGGAATGCGTGCTGAGAAGGTTTCCGCAGCGCAGCTTCTGTAGTTCTTTCCCTGTAGGGGCTTGCTATTGCAGTGTGCAGGGAGAGCAGAGTGAGTGGTTGACCTCGCAAGTGCGGGCTGCTCAGTTTTGGCTCCTCTTGACAACTAGTTAGCTTAAGAACCCTTCCAGACAAGAAAAAAAACATATTACCCTTACAAGGAAGTTTTTTTGGGGTGGTTCTGAAGCAAATAGTAGTTGAAGCGCCTGCAATGCATACATGGTGTTTTTGTCATGCAACCTTGGCCTTTGATTGCGAAGTTCTCACTGTGGTCTTAGGAAGCATATACGAAGGTTAAGCCCTGGCCACTAACGACCTGCAACCCTGCAATCACTGCGTACCCCCAGGCTAACCGCACCGGTGTCGGGAGCATGGTTTCATGCCAGGAGCCAATCTGTTGGCCAAGTTGCGCAGCCAACAACCCCCCCCCCCCTCCCACAACCCCGCCCGGCTCCACCCCATCCCTCCAGCATTGCCAACACAGAGGGCGGCGGAGCTCAGGTCTTGGCGTATCCGCTTCTCGGAGATGTCACAAAGGCTGCGCATGTTGAAGCTAGGTTCCTGACATGACTCCGAAACACCCGTGCACATGACATGGAGGTGCTTTTGCGGCCTGTGCTGAAATGCTGGGCCGGGCCGCCTGTTCATTGATGGGAGGATTTTCCCACTCCCTTGCCAGGTTGTTGTCACTCGTCAGTCGTGGTGGTGCTGCCATTCTAGAACCCAGTCGTTCTCAAACCCATCTAGCTTCTAGATACCAGCATCTTGCTCGACTCAGACTGCTGCGCAGCGGGAGAGCGTGGCGCGGGCATCGCGATTGCAGTGACCCTCAGATGGGACACAAGGGGATTGGAGATGGGCGAAATTAAGCGAAGCCAAGGCTTGGGGAGACTCTCCTGTCGCAGTGTGCAAAAGCCGGCCCGAGACCTGCCAGGGAGACTGAATGTGGCAGTGCATTTGAAGTTCCTTGCTACGGCTAAGGTCAGTGGAAGATGGTGGAGGCTCTAGACATGGGATAGGGGCGCGGAAGTCACCCCAGAAGCCCGAACCCTGAAGCGGAACGCTTCAAGCCTCCCTGGCCCTCCACGACGTGCCCTTTGCTGGAGGTGCTCGTAAGACATGGCGGTGGCCCCAGCACTTTGGAGTCCGGAAGGCGAGTAGGGTGTTTTACTTTATCTTTGTGGCTTGACAAGCGACTGCAGGAATGCAAAATATTGTCGGACATCCCCACCCTAGAGATTTGGAATGTGTGGGCTATCGAAATAGGAATTTTCTGGGGAGACTCTTCCAGGGATTCTTTGGGCATACTCTGGAGTTGGGCACTCCAGACATTTTCTGGATATACTGGAGCTGGGCAATGCGGGGATACTCGTTGAGCACTCCAGGGATCTTGTGGGGACTCTGGCGTGGGGATTCGGGAGATGAGGGAGGAGTAGACCTGGAGAGGGGAAGAGTGTAACATCTAACAACCCCCCCCCGCCCCCCCTGAGGGTGGGGCAAAAGCGTGTCACGGAATCTTACCAAGATGTCCGCCAGACACCCAGGTGTGCCTCTGCCCGACCTGAGCCGCGAGTTTAGCCAGGTTTGTGGCCCATCGGCTGGGGACTTAGACCCGGATGTGGGTCGAATTGTAGACAGCTGGATTTTCGAGCCCACGCCCGACTGGTTTCTGGCTGCCAGTCTCCCCTACTAGCTCCAGGTGCCCTGCCAAAGGCAATGGCACAAAGATTGGCGGCAAGCGCTAGGCCCACCTTTGATTGAGATGCAAGAGCATCAGGTTGCGGGTCGGGAAAAATGGGGGCTGAGCCGGGTGTGTTCAGGTTCCCATGGCCCGACACCCATCCTCGAGCTGGCAGCGGCCAGTAAGGTGCCGGGGTTTGGGGGACTTGGGGGACTTGGGGAGCGGCCTTTTCTCATGCTTATCTCGTGAAACTAAAAATTGTTCTGTCCCTGCAGGATGGGCCCAAGATTCTGGAGGACCTGTCGCGGGCTCTGTATTTCTCTGTATGCACCAGGCTTCTGATGTCTTAAGCAAACCATGCCTTCTGTGGTGTTAAGGTTGCGTGAGGCGTTCGCCTCAGTTTCAAAACATCCAACCCATCGTGAATTTCACAAGCCGTGCGCGGTGCAGTGTGAAGTGTTGGGGCATCACTCGAAGGCATCAGATCAACACCGAGACAAAGGTGAGGGCAGACGTGAAGAGTGGGGGCTTGTGCTGTTTTCAAGGCGGCTGTGGTTGTGTATGGCTGTGCACTTGCCAAACTGAGCGCAGGCTACACGGGCCCCCTCCGTTTGACGGATCTGCTGGGAGGCCCTTCTCACCGGTTCTTTTTGATATATGTTACGACGCGCTAGCACATGTTGGCAAAAGAGTTGCATCTCTGAGCTGAAGATCATTTCTTGAGCGACCTTTGCTGTTGCCAGGCCCTGGTGGGCATCCGCAGCCGCTGCTGCTGCGCGCGGCCGAGGCTCCCTGATGGCTCTGTCGTGTGCGCACACGTGCTTCAAATCACGGGAATCTCCATAACGAAGGCTGGAGGACTTGATTGATACTAGTACTTGCTGGTGTCGTCTTGCACAGATTTTTAGCTGGAACATGGTAGAACGATGCTTCAAGGCCTTTGCTACAGGTAGCCAGGTCTCCTCTGCACCAGCAGTCTGCTTCTCAATGCCAGGCGAAGCGCCGTGACCTTTGACTTTACAGCTGAAGCATGCTGAAGCAAGATCGAACCCAGGTGCAACAGCATTGCAATGCAGAGCTGCATCGGTTGGTTTGGAGGTGCTAACGACCAGGACTAGATGTGCAGGCCAAGTTACGCAGCTGATGCCTTTGTGTCCTGACAGCACCGGATGACAGCCAAGGCTGGAACGTGGTGAACGTTCTGCTAACAAGCTCAGGCATGGACTCGAGCGATGGCATGATAGATATGAACAATGAACACCCGCTGCTCGCACTGCTTTAGTTGCGCGACAACTGCAAGTCTCAGCCTTTTCCATCTTTGGCTGCGCAGTACCTGTGGCTGCTGCAACGCTGCTGTCTTCTCCGCATGTGGCGACTTGCCCCAATGCACTGGTGTGGGACTGAGAGATCGCTCAAGAGCCACTTGTCTCGTTGACCACTGTCTGACACATGTGTGACATCTTGAGCATGCATTGTGCATGGCTTTGCGAGCTTTTCTTTCCCAATTCGATTGCGCAGTGAGCCATTGTTTGCATGCTGTCATAGAGTCTTAGAGAGTGGTGCTGAAAGATGAGGTTGATCTTGCAGAGGAGAGGGCTTTAGAGGCGCACGCGGAGGATTGAGAAATATGCAGCCTGGCACGAGATCGAGCGTGATGGAGTAGCGATGAAGGCTCATGTTAGGTGTTCGAGCGTGACGTAGTGTGGGCGTGCCAAACCCTGCCAGGAGGGCTCACCGCTCTTCACATTGACTGGCCATCCAGAGGCTCTGCGCTCGACGCAAATTCGATCAAGTGCGGACACCGTCCATCGGAGCCCGACACCCACCAGCTTTGGCCGCTTGCATGAACTTGCCTTGGCAGGAGGACCCTCTTTCTGGTTTTTTCCGCTACCGGCATGCCAGCGTGGTCGAGGGCTGAGCCTGGCAGCTACAATCCGGGTCTTCTCTGTCTGACACACTTTGCTCGCTTCACTTTGCTGTCTGGCCGCACTCTCACACTTCATTCTCTCTTCTGCACCTGCATCAGCAGACGGTTTTCGTCGAATTTCTGAACCGCTTCGCAGGTGCTTCTGAACAAGGAGGTTCCGGCGGGCTACAGGCGAATGTCAACCTCATCAGGCATCACTGCCGGGTTTTGAAAAGTTGCTAATTCTCCACAAATGTCAGACATGCGGCTCTACATTTCATCCGGACCCCTGCAGGTGGCTCGTACTTGGAGCAGGCCCTCAGCCGAATGAGGGGTTGTTCAGGTCTTCGGGGCTTCGGGGTGCTTGATAAGGATCGGCTTTTTTTTAACATGTTTCGGGTCGAGCCAGTTTCTGGAGATGGATTGGATCACCACGTGCAAGCACAGGTAGGCATCACATGGCATCATTGAAGTGGCGAGACTGGACACCGGTACCCTAAACTCTGAACCCTGAATCCTGAAACTGTGCCTGCAAAGCGCCAGGATGATGAATCCGTCCGCGTGGCGTGCCCAGGAGTGGCTGCAGAAGCAGCCTGGGTCCATCACTAGGTCATGAGGTCATCAGGCTTTCTGCATCACTTGGCCCTCCTGAATGCAAAGGTCTGGGATGAGTTGCTCCAGATTGGGGTGCAAGGAGGCAAGAGTATCTCGCATCCCAGATATTTGGGCCGCAGTTGCAGCATCATGCACCTATCCACACAGGGCAGTGCCAGCCCTCTGCACGGCACTGAGTTTTACCATTGCCAACACCCTCGTGCACACACACACATGTTTTGTAAGAGCTGCTTCACTTCGTAGACCTCGGACCTTCTCTCCCGCGGAACACGTGACATTTGGAGATTTCAGGCAGAAGTGGCATTTGTGAAACTGGAAAGGGGCGAGCCCGAGCCTTGTCAATTTGCGTTGTGCTGGGTCTTGGTTGGGGACATGGCTGCTATGCCCTCGCGCTCGACACAAGATGTGAGTTTTCACCAATTGGGGTTCAGGTGGGACGAACTCCAAGAAACCGAGAAGGCTGTATTGCGCGGGGCTTGGCTTCGTTTCTTGGAACGGCACCATGGCTTGGCAACACCCGACCTCTCGCAAAAGCTAAGTTGGTAAGCAGCAGAGTGGGTTTCTCCAGGGCTTACGACAACTTTGAGAAAGAGCGCAGCTGCAAATTCCACGTTGTAGAACTAGTTGTTCGTGCCTATATTGGTCGATGAGACGTTAGCGGATTTGCGTGAGTGTGTGGCACAGAGGTGAAGGTTGTAGGGCAGAACATGTGTAAAAGCTGGGCTGGTCCATGAAGAGTTCTCTTCATAGCTCTCTTCGCACGATGCACCGAGGTCGCTTAGCCTCTGCAGCCGCGTCCTGAGAAGGGCCGACTCGATTTCGCTCTTCAGAGCAGCCAACGAAGCCTTCACCCCCGAAAGGTCGACATCCTTCAAGATCTAAAGAATCTAGAATGTTTCTCCGGAACCTTGAGGTGATGAACCCTGAAGGCCTCAAGGCTCAGAAGGAACAAGGATGCAAAGGAGCACCACCACACCCCCCCCCCCCCGGAAGCAGGAATTGTGGGTTTTTGATTACTCCACCGGGTGATGACTGACTCCTTGTGAGCATACCGTGGAACTGTGGAAGCGAGCATCAGGCCGGACAGCAGCCAAGAAGCCAGATGCTAAGGCTGGTCAAGCAAGTTCCCAGGCTGTGACACGTAACTTCACAAGGCTTGGAAATCCCAAAAAAGAACAGCGGCAGGGGGCTCAAAACTGCTTTACAGACTTTGCTCCTTATTCTTTGGAAGGCGGGCGACTCAAACAAAATGTTTTGTGGCCACCTTGTATTGCTTGTGGTTCCACATGCCCATGAGTAGACATGCGTATTCCGCAAGGACACGCTGCCTTTGTGAAACTGCTGGGACACTTGTGGTTTGCCAAGCTCGGCACCCCGAAATGCCGTAGTTGGGCCGTGAGGTCTTATGATTCAAGGAATGCAAACGCTAGCTTTTACCTCGTTCTCAAGTTCCGAAGTGCAATCCCATCATAGCCAACAGGTGGGCAGCTGCTGGCTTGCGGTGCTGTGTCCCAGCAGCTATCTTCAGGCGGGGCGGAACATGCCTGACGCGTTCATGGAGTCTTCATGGGATCCTGGTCCAGGCTTCCAAAGAGGGCCTCCTACTGGCCTGCTGCTTGGGAGAGCTTTGGAAGTGGTTCCCATGGGCTTCTGCAGCATGCCAAAGATGTCGCTGCATGTCGCTGCATGTCGCTGCATGTCGCTGCCAGTATCTGCCAGTCAAAGCTACTAACGTCCCAAGCCCCCGCACCTGCAGTCCCTCCTTGAGGTGCCGCCTCAGCGCATCCCGACGCCCTGCTATGTGCCGAGCGTGAAGCTACGTGCGGAGCTCTTCCGTCTTTGTTTTGATTGGACGGCTGCCGCCAGTGTGCCGCTCTGCCGGTAGCAACCTCTTAGGAGAGCTGCTTCCAGAGAATAACATTTTGTGGCGTCGTGATCGAAACCTGTGCTTGCCGACGCCCCTCCCCTTTTCATCACGAGCATCACATCACCTGGCAATGCCTACACGACCGGATCTACTCAATTGTCAGATGTGCGGGGATGCTTTTTCTCCTTTCTCTCCCATCAATCGACCCAATTCCCGTCAAAGTCGAACCTATCGGAGACCCAGCTCTCTCCTTCTCCATCTTTCTTCGTGTTCCCCTCAGAGTGCTTGAGGGCTTGCCTCTCTGTCTCTCTCGCTCTCTCTCTCTCTCTCTCGCTCTCTCTCTCTCTCTCTCTCTCTCGCTGTCTGTCTGTCTGTCTATCAATCTGTCTGTCTCTCTCTGTCTCTCTCTGTCTCTCTCTGTCTCTCTCTGTCTCTCTCTGTCTCTCTCTGTCTCTCTCTGTCTCTCTCTGTCTCTCTCTGTCTCTCTCTGTCTCTCTCTGTCTCTCTCTGTCTCTCTCTGTCTCTCTCTGTCTCTCTCTGTCTCTCTCTGTCTCTCTCTGTCTCTCTCTGTCTCTCTCTGTCTCTCTCTGTCTCTCTCTGTCTCTCTCTGTCTGTCTCTCTCCTTCCCTCCCTCATGCAGTCATGCAGAGGCGACAGTAGCCTTAGAATCTTCGCAAGGGACACTTGGCACTGCCCCTCCGGCTCTGTGCGCCGCAGCACATGGTGTGAGAAGATTCCGCTTTCTTCATGCCCGGCAGAAGAGCAATCTTTATGGAGCAGGTGGAGACAGAAAAGGGCGACAAACATTGCATGATCTCCTTGTGACAGTGGTCGAGAATCAAAGGCGGGCCCTTGTAACCATTATGTCATCCAACGCAATGCAACAACGTCCGCAATGGAGAGAACTTCGCAGCACCGATGCACTGCTACAAGTTTCCAACAGGACGAATCTCTGTTGTGCGCCGGGCCTGTTGCGGTGCTGTGGTCGGGTCGGCGGCGGGAGCCGGAGCAGACTTCTACTGGGCCATGCCTTGGGTGGGGCGCAGAGCTGCGCAGCTGTTGAAAATTGCTTGGAACTCTTGCCGAGTGCTGCCCCAGGGGCCGGCAGATTTCTAAACAGAATGTGGGCAAGTGGACAATCGATGCTCTGCCTCTAAATTGGCCGAAGGGAGCTTTCCAAACTTTGCGAGGCATTAAGGCGGAGTCTGCCTGCTGCAGGGAGCCGATGCAGGTGCAAGAGATTTGTCAGAGAATGTGAGCATTGTGACCCTTAGGATACCCTTAGGCTTGAATGAAGTGCAGAGGCTTTGCAAAGGCTTTCAACAAGTACAGCACGGCAAGTTCCGTGCAGATGCAGCGGCAGCTCCAAGCTCCTGGCAGGGTGTGCCGGTCTATCTGGATGGGCAGTGCGTGGGCCAGAGTGACAAAGATGGACTCGTGGCCGGCCTGCCGCATTTCCACTTGGGGCAATCAGAGCTACTCTCAAAGCTGCGCGGCAGAGATGTCTAACCATTCATGTGTATCTGCATCTCTGATTGCCAGGAAGTCTTTGTCAAGCCTGGCCGCCGCATGTTCTTGCCTCAGCCGAGCCATTGGAGCTGTGGAATGAAGCCGCTGAGGAGGCATTGTGCCAAAGGTCCGCACCTTTTCGCACCATCCAAAAGGCAAGTATACCGCCAACCTTGACTTCCTTCAAAAGTACTTCCAGTCCTACCCAGGTCCGACAAGGTGAATCGAGGTCCCAACTCGGAACTTCAGGCTCCAGTCGCCAAGCGCGGGCGCGGAAGCTGCCGAGTTGAAGCTGACCGGTGAAGGCCCACGGGTTCCACAGTCTCCAATGTCGCTCTGATAGGTTCGAAGGACTTGTTGGGCATTGGCTTGATCTATAGGTCTTTGCTGAATCGCAGTTGCAAGGATAAGATTCCATGGGCCGTGCCCGGTTGAGGTGAACACGTGCTGCTTTGCGTTGGCCGTGTCTTCCTTTTTCTGCAGGCCCGTCCGTGAATAGGAGCAGCAGCATCAGAGACATCATGGGGCACCCTGCATTGCGGCCAGTTGGAATCCTTTGCTTAGCTGTATTGTCGGATCACGAACCTCACGATTCCCTTGTTCATTCGCCTCATTGGCTTTGCTGTATGCAATTGAAGGCTGAAGGCTCACCTCCAGAATGGAAATTGAAGCATGGGGCCGAGAGTGGTCAACATTTCCTGAAACCAGCACAGAGTCGAGCCAGGTAAGGAGGAGAATTGTTTCTTGCTGTCCAGCCGTGGCACAGTCTTCATGCCTGCTGCCTGCGGCCTCTGTAAGTTTGAGCGGGAGTCCGTCCCAGGGCGCATTCACTACTAAGGATGACCACCGACTTGAGGCAGATTCCGGAGGTCGGACAGTCACACCGTCTTGGTAAGAACATGCTAAACGCACATGACCGCCGCTTCAAGTGGACCTGGCTACTCCCGGTCTGCCAAGATGCAAAGCTCCAAAGCCAGGATGCCACCGACTTCCGGGGCAAAGTCTGCTTCGACGAGGGTCTTCCTTCACAGGCATCGTCGCAGCAGGTTGTCCAAAGAGGCTTTCGGATGGATGATGCGGAACGGGACCTTCAACGGGATTCTCTTGGGGTGGGCGCTTCAGGGAAGCTTGGCGGGATTCTTTGCGGCTTCTTTGGGGATTTCATGGACGGGACGAAATGCACGCACAACGTTTTTTTAAAAGGTCTTAAAGGGGGCCCTTAGTAGCTAGAGGGAGTGAGCCCACACGTAATGTGTAATTGTGGGGGCAGAAGTCCTTTAAGTACGCACCACATGAGTGTACATGGCGCTCTGTAATTCTTTTATTGCGCCGTGAATGTAGTAATGATTGCAAAAGAACCCAGTAACTCTACGTATTTAACGGGTTCTTTGTGGGTTCACTTAGTTGACGCATATTTGTAGAAAATTGCGGCGTGATTGAAAAGAACTAAATTGCACGCCTGAACGAACAAAATGATAGAATCTAACAACTCCACACCGAGGTGTGAATAAGAAGACAACCAGAAGCCTAGTCCCATCTCCCTAAGCCTTTCGCCACCCCCCCCCCCCCCCCCCCCAACCTCTGTCCGGTACCAGGACATCCGCTCCTGCTTCCATCCGCTCGTCGTGCCGGGCGGACAGCCGTGCCATCGACTTGGACTTGGGGGGGTTTTGCCCAAAGCTGTTTGCTGCGAGAGTTACCCAAAGCCCCAAGCATGAGCATCCCAAACCAGCATGGCCCGGTCGAGGCAGCAGGCTTTTCCAGTCACTGCGGCCAGAGGCACTCAGTGGTGCGCTGGGGCCTCAGAAGCAGCAGCTCAGTGAATGTTAAGTTCGCATGCGGGGGGTTCTTTAAGCGTGACAGGCAGAGACAGGGAGAAACCTGATTGCAAAGTGGAGCTACGGCACTAGGTCAGTACATTGCGAAGAACTCATCGTCAACGCTCCATGAGTCAGCCAGCCCCGCAGTTTTCTGAGGAAGTGTGGATAAGATTTGACAGGTAATGACAGGTATTACAACGCGCCACAAAGTGCTAAAGCTTGCAAAGAGGTTGGCAGAATGCCTGGGACCCTGGGAGCTATTTTGGGAAGCTGTTCTCTCTCAATACAGTTCCGGCGGGTTTGGCGGTCAGACCGTCGGAGGATGGTCTAACGGAGGATGGTCCAAGAATGGTTCTTGGAGGCACTGAGCCCTCCCTTAGCTCCGGATCCAAGGGCTGTTCGATCGCCCAAAGCCAAACACTCAAGCCCTCAAAAAGTTCTCCCCTGGAGCCGGACCCTCACACACGTAAGTTATATTTCTGAGTCCTGACCCAAGCTCCTTGCAGCGGACAGGAGCTTCGACCCAAGCAAGGAGGGGCTTGAGCGGCTTGCCGACGAGGAGTGCGCGTGCAAGGCTGGGAGGGTGGGAGGGTCTTTGCGGGTCGCTTTTGTAGGTTTTCCGCAACAGCCGCAGCATGACTACCTTGGTCTTTTGGTCTCTTGTGTGTCACTAAAAAGACTAATCTTCAGGCCCTGGGAGGGTCCGGGTTGTGGTAGAAGGTCGGGCTTCACACTCAAGAGAGGTTGAAATTCGACGCTTTAAATTTGAATGTAACCCTCTCCGGTTCCAACTCGATCCCTTTCGTGCCCTAGTCGGTGGTGATATTGGATTCGAGTTTAATCTTTGTTGGGATTGAGGGACTTAAGCTCGGAGTTAAAGCCCGTTGCCAGTACAAGGTTTTAGTTCTGATTTAGGCTAGGGCATGCCACTCTCGGTTTTTACTCGAACTGAAACGGTCTCAGGTTGTCGTCATGTCCAGGTTTACAGATTTACGAAAGCCTTCAGGTGTAGTATTCAGACTCTAGGGTTCAAGGACTTTTGGCGCTTCCACTTTGGCGCCTTGGGGCACACGGGTTGGGGGGGGGGGGGGGGGGGGGTGGTGAGGATTTCAGGTAGGAAGTGCGGCTTCCGGCTCCCTACCTGAAGCAGCAAGGAGTTGTGCACAAGTTGGATAGAAGGACCGAAGCCCGAGGCTCCACCACCTTCACAGGCCCCAAACTTTCTACCCGAACAACCCGCTTGCACAGACTCTTAGACTGTAGACCCTTGAGCCCTGCGGCCCTTAGACCCTAGTTCGACCCGTACACCCTGACACCCTTGGCCCTATAGACCCTAGGACCATTCCGCATTTGCTGAAGGTAGAAATTCAAATTTGAGCACTCGGTTTTGTGCAGCTCTGGCGAAAGTGTATGTCTTTTTGTTGTTGTTGTTGGTGGTGATGTTGTTGTGGTTGTGCTTGTGTTTGTGTTTGTGTTTGTGCTTGTGCTTGTTCTTATGCCTGTGCTTGTGCCTGTGCCCGTGCCCGTGCCCGTGCCTGTGCCTGTGGCTGTGGCTGTGGTTGTGGTCGTGTGCTCTCCAGGCTGTTGAGATGTTGTTGCCTCAGTCTGACAGTGCAAGCCGCTATGAGACCTTCGCGCAGGTGAGCGATCTCGTTGGGACAGCCCCTCTGAGCCAGAACCTCAAAGCCAGCGTGCGGTAAGAGTCGATCGTGGTCGGGCAGCCTATCATCGTGAGGGCCAGCGAAGATGGACAAGCTTCGGGTGTTCTGCTTTTGGCAGGTCTGGGCACCTTCTTGGACACAGTCGACAGCCTGGCGAAAGGCCTGGGCGAACTGCAGCGAGGTTTCTTGTTTGCCTTTGTTTGGCTTGGGGGCTCTTCGTAAATTCAACAGTGAAAGTGGATCCGCTTGCTCATAACCAGGCACGGTGCAGCCTCCACGGCCCAGAAAGGTGGCGCCGGGATGGGGTCAGAGGAAATTGCGCTACGTTGCTCAAGGCTCTTGGGCAGTCTGGTGGGGTCATATGTTTAACACCAGACCCAGCACTGTTAAACTGGCGTTCGCCACTCAGATGTTGTGGCCTGTCTAAGTGCATGTCTCTTGGCAAATCCTTCTCCAACCTGCGAAAACACTGGGACCGTCCATCTACATCCTGTCCAGATGGCCGACTTTGCCTTTGCACCGCAAAGACGCAAACTCGGCATCGCGCGGCGAGCCTGAATTCCCGGGATCGCTCACAGCATCGGCGGCTTCTGTTGCAGGGCCGTACAGGGTTCAGTCATGGGGCGAACCACAGCAAACGACTCGTAGCAGCACTGGCGCCTTTTGTGGCTCCACTGGTCCATGCCCAAGGTGAGACATATTCAGACATATTTAATCACGTTCTGCAGTATTGCCCCCACATCATGGCAGTCCTTTTGGAGTCAATTGAAATTGAACAGAGGCCTGGTAGAGCGACATAAAGGCAGCAGCAGGCTGCATCAAATGGTGGTCAAAGATCATACCACCTGTAGATTTCGTCTATGCCGGCATTCCACGCGCAATTAGTTGCTGCTTCTCCCGACGCACTGCTTACTGCCAAGATTGCAGTGACATCCGGCACTTGGATCGGTCTCCCTAAGGGATGCGTTGCACATTCTCTGCCCCTGCTTGTTGTTGCAGCCATGATGCAAGTTATGAAGCCATGAAGCCATGAAGCCATGAAGCCATGAAAGCAACCTCCCTGCCCGATTCAACTCGGTCAGTGTCAGTATGCAGCAAAACCCAGCAACGGCCCATCTCCCTGCACCAGCCCACACCTCTGTGACCCATAAAAAGCCACACTCCGCAACACGCATTAATGTGCTGGGTGCCATGAACACCAATGCCAAGCGCAAGCGAGAAACGCCGGGAGCTTTCAGTGGTGGCATGCTGCAAAGGGGCCTGTTAGGATGGTTCGGATGTTCTGCCCAGGGCAAAGCCACCGGGCTCCTTGCTTCCGCATGAAGTGCCGGCGTCCCAGCGATGGCATCCCCATAGAGGGCCAGGTGAGTTCATACACCGCAGATCTGCAGTGACTGTTGGGGGTACAAAGCGCCGGGCCAGTCTGTGCTGTTCTGGTGGCTACTTCTTGCTCTTCCTTATGTATTGTTATTGTTTCATCAGTATTATGATTATGATTATTGTTGTTATAGTAACAAAAAATTATAATAAGAATAACAATACTTATAAAAGTAATACTAAGAATAAGAATAGTAATAATCATCATCCTATTGCCATGTTAGATGCTCTGTGCAAGTGCCAGGCCTGAAGGCCGAGCTGGCGTGGAAGTCTTCAAAGCCGCGATCAAGGCTTTGAGAGTTGGCCTCTTGCGAATGGCTGAGTAGTATTATAGATAGTTTAAATCATTACTGTTATTATCTTATTTTTAAATCTTTATTGGTATTGTTTTTTTTTATGAAGCCTATCACTATTATACTTATTATGGTTATTATTCGTACTATTTTCCCCACCCTCAGTGCGGGGTTGTTAGATTTTTAACTCCACTCTTCTCCTCGCCCGGTCTTCCTCGCCCGGTCTACTCCTCGGCCAACCCCCCCCGAAGTGTCTCTGGAGTGCCCAAATCCAGAGTGTGCCTGCAGTGCCCAACCCCAGAGTGTCCCTGGAGTGCCCAGCCCCAGAGTGTCCCTGGAGTGCCCAACCCCACAGTATTCCTGGAGTGCCCAACCCAATAGAGTGCCCCTGGAGTGCCCAACCCCAGAGTATGTCTACCCACAGAGAGGGTGGGGATGTTCGAAGTAAAATAACTTTATAAAGCCTATTATTATTATTATTATTATCATCATTTTTATTATTATCTTTATTATACTCATTAGAATTATGATTATTATTGATATTATTACTATTATTATCATCATTATTCTTTATTATTGGTATTGTGATTATTAGTCTTAATATAAAGCCTTTTGAAGCCTTTGATATGAGGATCTAGAGACCAAGTCCCAGTCGAAGATCAAGAATCTCACTGCCGGGAGCTGATCTTTTTCGGAGTGGACTGTGCCGGCAAGTAGGCCTGTCAGTAGCCCTAGACTGGTTACAGTACCACAAGTGAGAGAAGCCAGGCATTCTCCCGTTTACATGATGCCACGAAAGCTCCTTGAGAAGCTTAAGCCCAATACTGCGAGCGAAGTGGGCCTGGCAGGCTGGCGAGACTTGCCACTCACACCC
>CAJNDS010002830.1:222500-265588 GCA_905221605.1 Symbiodinium natans
CTCAGCATGAGACCCCTTCCCCCCCCCTTCCCCCCTTCCCCCCCTTCCCCCCTCCCCCCCCCCCCCCCCTTCCCCCCCCCCCCCTTTCCCCCCCCCCCCCCCCCCCCCCCCTCAAAATGCCCAGCTGTGAAGGGGGGTTTTTGAGCAGCACACAGGCCGCTTGGCGTCTTTGACAAGCTCAAAGTCGTTTTCCAGCCGCAGGCCAACATACCCGCAGGGTTTCGGGCTTCGGGGGCTTCGGCTGAGGTTCAGTCTGCGTTAGAAGTGAGTGTGCAAGGCGGCTGCTCCGCTTATGGGCCACGTTGGTGTCCAGCCCTTACAAGGGAACCTGTCGTCCTGAGTCGCGTAGCACATGTGGCCCTCTTTTTTAGAGGCGATGGTAGGATTGCTGCTGAGTTGTTCCAGCCGAGCGTTTGTTTTGTTGCTTTGCCAAAGGTAGCGGCAATGTCCGAGTCTGAGCTTTGCCCAAGCGATGAAACTGCTTAATTCCTTGCTTTGCACTGTGGGCCGCCTGCCGCACTACCTTCACCGGGTACCTGCGCCCTCAAGTGCACCGAGCAAAATGCCACAGCATTTGGTTGTCGAGGTTCCAGCAGCATGCGCAGGCTCCGTGAATCGATCATGGAGTGGGAAATAAGAAACAACAGCAAGTGAAGTGCAGCTCATATGCAGCTCAGTTTGATGACAAGCATCTCCGGTAGTGTCCGACAGTCATGTGCATTCATTTCCATGCTGATGCCGCATTTTTTGAAATCGCAGGCTGCTCCACCACCTCCGCCGCCTGTGGCGCAGGCGCGCTCTAGGCATTGCCATGTGTGATTGCATGATTTGGGCACTAGATAGCAATCAGCTGGAGGCCATACCTCAAGCACCAGCTCCAGCGCAGCAGGCGAGATGTTAGCCATATGTTATCATCAGGCATAACGGCAAAACCTCGACGTGCAACTCTGGAAAGCCCGAGCCCCTTGCCCCGAGAATGGTAGCCGATGAGAGCGGCTTAAGTGCAAGCTTAGCATCTTGTCCTGCAGCAAGAAGCGGAATCAGGCCGATGTCTCATCCTCACTGGACGCGGGCTCGGCTGTGGTGTCGCATGGTGTTGCAATTGCATTGCAATTGCACGCTGTGAGGGTGCTGCTTCTGAGGCCTCCATGGCACTGGAATCAGACGAGGTTGTTGAGCGTCGGCTGCAGATCCTGACGAAGGTCATCGAGCGCACGCCCTACACGTAGCAAGACTTCGGCCAGCTCGACCGAGTTCTCTCCAAGCTCCCAAGCCGCCCCCAAGCCGCTCCCAAGCCGCTCCCAAGTGAGGCGCAAGCCGGCGGAGGCTGAGGAGTTGCAGGAGATCATGAAGGCTTGCAGAAGGGATGTGTCTTCTCTCATCTGCTGTGCTGAAGCATTGCTGTCGATCTCTTTGCCGACGGTTCCATACTCCTTGTAATGCGAAGGTGCCGGAGATTCGGAAGGCCATCGCGCGGGCCATAGCTTCTCGTGGATCGAACGAAGGCCAGGAGACTGCTCAACTCAACTTTTGTAAGGCTTAAGGGCTGGGGATTTGGATTTGCCGTTTGGGTGAAGCGCGGTTCCGTTCGGGGTTCGGGCATTTGGTAGGTTAGGTGCTATGTCTACCTTGTCGTGATTGGACTCTTACTGCGTGCGGCATGTGCATGTGAACGACTCTGAGGCCATGCAGCAGAAAAACCAGCGGCAAGAGGCAATGCCAGTGTGAAGGGTTTGTCCTAGAGTAAACTTCGCAGCTTGTTACTCATTAACAGCTCCGACTGTTGATTTTCTCGTCGGATCGCATGCGGTGGAGCTGAGAGATGTGTTCAGCGCAACAGCACACTCTCTCGCTCTCTCTTCTTTTTCTGTGCCTCTCTCTCTCTCTCGCTGGCTCCGTCTGCCTCATGAATTCGTGGGATGAGGCAATGGCCCTGCTCTCCAAATTCAAGCAGGTCCCGCATGGGCATGGTGATGGGTTCAGGTCGCAAGCCATTGCAGGCAACGGCTTGTTTTCTCACTTAACATTGCTGGCAGATGCTGGCAGTTAGCTCTCGGCACCCCTCTCAAGGTTGCCCGGGACCAGCCCTAAGGCCCTAATGGGTCCTTCCTTCGCAGCACGCGAAACTGCTGCACCTCGGCAGAGGCAAAGCATGGACCAGACACTCCGGGAACGAAACTTTAAGACGGTAGGGGTCGACCCCTGAGTTTTTCGTCTCGCAGGAGTTGGAGCGAAGGCCTGCCAGCATTTGCGTGATCTCAGCCGGTCGCAGATCGGCTGAAACACGTGAGCATGTGTGCCAAGTTCGGTTTTGCTTGGGTCCAGGCACCAAGAGATCCTGTCCGAGCGTGCGCTTGGGCTGCAGTCAGGGGATTTGCACAGCGCGTTGGCAAGTAGAGGCTCAAGATTGCAGGTTGAGATGCTCCGTAGGTTGACCGGAGACATTCCGAGTAGAGATTCGAAAAACCCGATCTCGCAATAATTTAGGATCATGCAGGTTCACAACGATGTCTGGCTAGGGCAGCTTCCCCTCTTCTCTAGATCTGCTGAAGCCGCGCGGGGTGAGGCAGAATGAGGCAGAGCTTTGCAGAGCTTCGAGACTCATCTGAGGACCCACGGCTTCGCACTGAGCAGAAGCGCAGCGACGCCAAGGCCGGGGCATAGACGCTAGAATCAGGAGCAGCTAGAAGAAGCTCGGGGCCAGGGTACTCGATAATTCAAGCTTGATCTTGTGGACATGCTCTCCCGAGAGTAGCCCCAGATGAGGCTTGCATTCCTCACATGTCATCATGACGAAGTCTCGGCCAGTGCGTTCACGATCATCCGCAGAATCATTCACGCCTCCATGCTGCTCTGGCCATGGAAGGATCCGCGACTGCAGGACAAGAAGCGCTGCGCTGAGCTTCATGCTAAACAGTCTTGATGAATGTCTTGATGTCACGTATGGCACTACTGACACGACCGCATCTCGGGAGCTCGCAGCGTGGCCATCTGTAGCAAGCTGCATGAGCACGTGGTTAAGGTAACGCACGCAGCATGCAAGATGTACTCGAGGCCACAGGATCCACGGCAGGCTGCGGAGGCGCTTGACTCGTCTCTTGACGGTCTCGACATGTGGCCGGCTTTGGCTCCAGGGCAAAGGCCCCGTGCGGCCTGCGGATCCACGGCGCCAGGTGCGGCAAAAAGGTGAAAAAAACTCGCCTTCGATCTTGGGTGCCTGACAGGCTGATGCGGAGGCTTCCAAGGCGACCGCATCAGAACCAGCAAAGAAACGCGTCACTTGGTGAGATGAACGGCTCGCTAATCGACCAATTGCGAACAAACGGCACCGTTTAAGTCCAAGGTGAAAGTGGAGGGTGATGCCGACGTTACCACCGTCGTCAGTGATGATGAGGCGCGTGGGGCATCGGGGAGCCCTGACCCAACGGTGATGCTTGTGGGCTACGACATGCAGGTGGAAAAGATAGCGGACGACGAGGACATGCCACTGGTCCCAACCAGGCCTGGCCTGGTAATCACTGGTAGTCCACAGATACGCAGATACAGTAGCGCCTGCAAGATCGTGCAGTGCGAGCTTAGCCTTGGCGCACGGCAGGCAGTTTTTGCAGGGCATGCCCTCGCTGGGCTTCTCGGAGGTCCGCTTGCTGTGCAAATTTCAAGCAGTCGAAGTCGAAGACAGAATTTTTCCGAGCAAGGCATGCCAGGCTTCTGCAGTGGCTCAAAGGGGCAGCTCTAGATTCCCACAGCTTCTCTTCGATTCTGCTAGGCCTGGCTTCGGCAGTTCATGTCCCAGATGCCGAGGATGCTCGGCGAAGGCTTCAGTGTAGGATTCTAGATCCCAAAAAGCACTGAAAAATGGCCTTGCAGGCTTCCCAGTGGCGAGGGTAGCCTTTGGGCCAGAGCTGTATGACGTGGGTTATGTGAGGTTCACACAGGCCCTGAACTTGAAACCCTAGGGTCTGAAGGTTATACTCCTAGTGGTCTGGTTACTTGGCAAGGAGAAGGTGTGACGAGAGCAATATGAACCCGTAAGGCAGACAGGGAGGATGTGAAAAGACTGGGGTCCTGAGCGAACACCGCAGATTCTAATGCGCTTTCTGTATCAAAGGAACATCTTGTTCGCGCGGACTTCTTCAAAAAAACACGATATTGTAATAAGGGAGAACTAAACAAATACAGGTTATAGCTCAAAAAAGACGCAAAAACAGGCTCATGAAATGCAGCGCTCTCTTTGTTGATGGTTTTTGGTGCATTTTCCTAAGGAAAGGCGAGGCCAGGGAGCGGCGACGGCAGCCAGCAGAGAGCTCAGGGATGCGATGTTCAGCCTCGGGATGTTTAGGGGAAAAGGTCGCACGGGCTTAGTGTCTCTCAGGGCCTTTAGGGCCTTTAGGGGCCTGGAGGGCCTTTTGGGGCCTGTACAGAAGGGCCTGTAGGGCTTAGACACCTTCGCCTGTGAACGCCTTCAAAACCGTCAGGTCGGACGAAAAATCCTTGGCGCCGCTGGAGAGCAGATGGTCTACGTGGATGCCATGTCTCCGGGCAGCCCGTCGGCAATGCTTTGGGGTTTAGGGTTTCAGGTTTCGGGTTTAGGGTTTAGGGTTTAGGGTTACCTCAGAGTCGCCCCAAAAAAATCCTGGTGAGGGCCGCGGACCTGGGCCGCGGAGTCTGTTGCTCTCTTGGCCTTTTCGAGTACCGCCAGGTGAAATGCTGCTGCTGATGCAGTTTGTATTCATGCTGGAGGACTCATTTGCAAACTTGATGGGGGGGGGCTAAAGGGTTCGCTTAGCACCGCCTTTTTTTGGCTCACTTAGCAACGTGTCTTTTCTCGGGCCTGGGCAGCATGCCCTAAACCCATCTAAACCCTATATCAGCCCTATAAACCCTATAAACCCGCTATGAACCCTGATATAGACCCTACATGAACCCCATATAAACCCTATATAAACCCTACATAAACCCTAAGCTCGATGTTGCCAAGTGATAAGGAAACAGCGCTGCTAAGTGATCCTTCAACCCGCGCGGGGGGCGGGGGGGGGGGGTTCGTCGAAGCCATTTCCAAATACCAATACTACAAGACAATAAAAAAACGCGGAAAGATGACCACGATGTTTGCAGGGCCCCACGGAAGGGAGGCTTCTGCACATGGAGACATGCGTGGCGACGTGTCCATGGTGCTTGCAAGGGATGCTCTTGCACGTGGAGAGATAGGCCATAATGCCGCAAGGCCTCACGGAAACATCCCCCCCGGGAACCGACAGGAACGCTCCAAACAATCTGAGAAAATGGACACACTCAGAGCGAAAATACAAGTTTGATCATATTTTTTTGCAGTGGCGCCAAGACCCAAAAGAAAGTTCCAAAAACAAGGAGGCAAAGCAATGCTATTGGAGAACACCAGCCACAAACAAACTGAGAAACTTTAATAATCACTGACAACGAACGTGCAAATCCGGATCAACTTTTTGGGACAGCATACAGTGCCAACATGCAAGAGAAAGTGCCAAAAACAAGGAGGAAGCATATGCTATTGAACAAACACGAGCGACAAACAACCGAGAGAATTGGAAACATTGAGAGTGAACATGCAAAGCTGGATTCATTTGCAAAACCCGGCGGAGCATGCCTACGACTCTCAAACAGTAGCTAACACAAAATTGCTGTCTTGTATGTTGCTGAACTGAGAACGCGCACTTTGCAACGGGTGGGGGTTCTTTTTGGGTAAATTTTTTGGTTTTTTTTGGGTATTTTTTGGTTTTCTAAACCCTAAGCCCTAAGCCCTAAACCCTAAACCGTAAACCCTAAAACCCGAAAGCCCTTAAGCCCTAAAGCCCCAAAACCCTAAAACCCTAAAACCCGAAACCCTAACCCCTAACCCCTCAACCCTAAACCCTAAGCCCTAAGCCCAAAAACATACCCTAAACCCAAAAACATACCCTAAACCCAAAAACATACCTAAAACAAACCAAAAAAACACCCAAAAAAAACCTGGCTCCCTTTGCAACCAAGCATGATCTCAGATCTGCATGAAGACTCTATAGTGTGCCAGACAAATTGTGCAAAGTGGCTAATGGTAAACGAATGTTTAACATCCTTGTAGGGTAAAGTGTGCGTTCTGAGAAGTATACTGAGGGGTGTGAAGTGTGCGTTCTGCTTGTAAAGCGGCGTTGTGGTTGTAAAGTGTGGTAAACGCCTCCCCCGCCCCCACCCCGCGTTTGAGGTTTTTGGGGTGTCAGGGAGGGGTGCTGTAATTGAATAAGGGGAGGGTTCCTCACCACAACCATCCAACAACCCTAAAACCCTAAACCCTAAACTCAAAGCCCGAGTCGTCAGGAGAAGCTGCGGTCTACTGGCCGATCTGTGGACCTCGCACAGCGGGTCTCGCACAGCTTCAGTTCCCCGGCTTCGAGTCTGGGTATAACGGTACGTATAAGGGTACTTAGAGCGATGTTAGGGCAAGTACAGTTACAAGGGTTCATAAGCACCATGAACCTCCAAGTATGTTCATCTTTCTGTGGGGGCAGCTCCCCGCATCTAGACGAGACACTACGTTCTCTGATTGTAAGTACACCATGCAGCAGAGAACCTGGCCGGTTGCCACTTCGCCACTGCTTGCAGGCTATCTTCAGGTCGACCTGGCGGTTGACGCTTTCTGGCTGCAGGATGCTGGAATGTCCCGGATGGCTTGCGTCCCCAATCCCTGTAAAGTGAAAGTCGACAAGATATCCTCCATGCAGCTGATACGGAAGAAGCTTGCGCGAAACCTAAGCTTAGGTCGGCATGTGGACTGGAGGCTGCTCATTCAAAGTTCCACAAGTGGCCCAGGTGATGTTGAAGTGGGTCTTTGATGGGCTGCCCTTCCAGTGTGGCACGACAGGACGCTGCAAATACAGTCTAGAGCAGCAATCGGGTGAGTTCGCCCTCACAGCTCAGTCCGTGCTGGGAAAGCTGTCCCAGCTGCGAACAGGACTCCGCTTCTCCACCCGCGAGAAGCTGCGGCGGCAGAACGAAAGCCTCAAGAAAAGGAAAGAGCTCAGGCCCTGCGAGGGTATGCGAGAGCAATTAACATGATGCTAATGCGCACGAGCAGGATTGAAAGGGCGCTCATGGAACAACCTGAGAGCCCCGAGGCAGATGAACTCTGAAGCTAGAGGCTGGATGGACTCCATCCCGGACTGGGTCGGCAACCGCCACCGAGCTGAACTGCGAAGAACACACAGCAGTCACAGCAACCGGAAGTTGCGATAAGCCGATAGGCACAAGGTGTGTTGACGGTGTGCCGAACCTTCTTGCTGCTTTGATGAGCTCGGTAGTGGGCCATTGCAAACGTGCATCTTGTGAAGGGCTTTGGAGGTGCGCAGCGTGTGCCCCGAGGTGACCTTGTCGTGGGCCCTGCGCTCTTCCGGCTCGGGGGCGCCGAGGTCGGCAAGGCCGTCTCCAGAGCACCAAGAGCGATCCAAACTGTGCGCCCCACAACGCATGCAGCCTACTGGAAAATA
The DNA here is from genome assembly GCA_905221605.1 of Symbiodinium natans. Taxonomy (NCBI): domain Eukaryota; class Dinophyceae; order Suessiales; family Symbiodiniaceae; genus Symbiodinium; species Symbiodinium natans. The sequence continues at coordinate 229,997 of CAJNDS010002830.1, forward strand.
GAAACCCCCCCCCCTCCCCCCCCCCCAAAAAAAAAGGGCCTTGATTTAGAACAGCCAGCAGCTTCCAAACAAATACCAATGGTCTGCGGACGGCTACCAAGTCCTCTTTCCTTCGAGCCGCGGCATACGTGGCAGAAGCAACAAGCACCTCAGACCAGCAAGCCGTGCAGCGTAGCATCCATGAAAGAACTTCGAGCCCAGTGAGTGCTACTACTGGGAAAAGGTAAAGGATAGCGTGCAGGAGGTTCATGGGCTGAACTACCAGCATCCCTAAAACCCTTGGTGCTCCAGCCTTTCGCCTTTCGTTCCAGGCCTCGGCTGTGGAGGCTCCGGTGATGGAGGAATTGCCCGAAGAGCGCTGGGAGGCAGCGGCAGCATCGGCAGCTGAGACTTCGTTGTTGCATGTCTCCTGCACCTTGGGGGGCAGGTGCCATGTGATGAGCGCAGATCTGCCCAGTGCTTGGTGCTAACTAGGGTTGCAAAGCACAAGACATGACATGTAGGTGCTGGCTGCGGGACCTCTCACACGCCAATACGCTGCGGTATGCATTCTGTGGGCAGTTGTGGACTAGGTTTGCCCCATCAGTGGAGAGCGCTTTGACAGGCTCGGGATGTCTGGTGAGAAAGTGTACCTAAGAATCGTTTCTGTCGGAAGTCCTACACTTCTGTGCAGGGCCTGGAGCAACGCACTGAACGACTGGGCGTTCGTGGGCGCTGTGGCGGCTGAGGCCAGCGCAGCGCGGCCGCTGAGGCCACATGGAGCAGTTCTCTTGGGGGTTGCTTGCATGATCTTGCATGCGATGTCCCTCTCCCGCAGCGCCCCTCAATGCCCGAAGCCGCTCGCGAAAGCTTCCACCGAGTTCGCACATAGTTCGCCATGTCCTCCGCCCCCCTGAGCCAAGCGGCCCGCCGCCGCATCCTAGCCGACCTCAAGACCCTCCAAGAAGAGCCCATCCCCCTGGCAGCAGCAGCGCCTTGCTCGGACGCCGACCTCAGCCTATGGAACGGCGTGATCGGCACGCAGATGGAGGTAACCCACCTGGGCTGCATCACGGTGCCCCTCCACTTCCTGATCGACTTTCCTTGTGACTATCCCCTGAGTGCGCCGAATATCGGCTTCTCCTTTGAATTCCAGTACCGGGGAGGGGCCTCCTATGTGCAACCGGACGGACGACTCAAGGGGAAACTCGTGATTTGCTTGGACGTGCTCGGCAACTTTGGCCACGTCCACACGGAGTGGAAGAGCACCGTAGGCAGCGGTTGGAGCCCCGCTTACACAGTCACGACACTGATGATTCAGCTGCAGTCCGTCCTCTGTGACCTGGGAACGCAGATGACCCAGCAGGAGCGAGACAAGACGTACCAGTCCGCAGTTCGCTTCTGTGAGAAGAATCCCAGGGCAGTCTTGCCGATCCTCGACGAGGACGAGATCTACGAACTGCGTCGAAAGCAACAGGTGCAGCAGCAGCTGCGTAGAATTTGCCGCGGGGATGATGCGCTAGTCGAGCGTGTCAGCAGCTTCGCTCGCAGGGCAGGCCTTGTTGAGCGGGAAGGGCAGCTGGACAGCTTTCTGGAGTTGCTGTCTGATGTGGCGTCCACAGCATCTGGCTCATGCTCTGCAAGCGAGACGGAATCTGCAGTGGCAAAAGTCGACAAGAACATCTGCTGCTGGAGCACTGGCAAGCTCTACACCGAGGCTTTGTTAGGTGTGGGCGTCAGCCGGGAGCGCAAGAATCTGGGGACAGCTGGTGAGCTGCTTTCCAAGGAGGCCTTCGACGGGGGTCTGCGCCAAAACACCAACAAGTCTCCGTTTGAGTTCTTCCTGCCAGTCTGGATCAATGAGGCGCATGCTGCAGGGAGCACGCAGTGGCGCGAAGAGCTAAGAAAGCAAGTCCTACAGATTGGCAGGAGCGTCTTCGAGGCTGGCAACGAGGATGCAGCAGCCATGGAGGTGTTTCCTCGGCTCATCAACCAGATGATCGTAGAGATGATGAGACCTGATGCAGACAAGAGTGCCGCGATTGCAACCTTCGAGGCTCTGTGCAACTTCTGGCGAACCTTTCGCTGGCTAGTGGACACCCGAGAAGGCCTCCGCAACAAGGTCGCCAACACCCTGACACGATTTGTGAAGGAGGAGTCCTTTCGGCACAAGGACCACTCGCCAGATCTGGGGGCACTGCTGGTTCTGTTCACGGTTATGCAGGGATACCCGGCCTGTCCGGCGAGGGATGACTTCATCAGCACGTATGCTGACGAGAACTCCCTCCGTTGGGTGATGTGGTGGCAGCGCTCCGGCACCCCACCCGACGGCGGAGCTGTGTTTCAGGCCACCAAGGTGTCCAGGGAGATCCTGATGTTTCAGATGGCAGTCGTGGACATTGTCATCGGAGATGTGGCCAAGACCCTCAGCGACATGGAGGAGACAAATTGCAAGCTTCCAGAGCGGTTGGAGCACCTGCAGGCAGAATGGCGCAAGCGCAAGGAGTCTGTGGGGGATTGGACCGCCTATTACAATTGCATTGGTGCTGCTAGACCAAGCTTTCCCAGCACGGGCGAGTGGATTGCCAGCTGTGTTCGCCGAGCGGCGGCGAAGGGCCCAAAGTATGGCTCCGGCGGCGGCAAAGGTGAGAAGGGCAAGGGGAAGGGCAAGGGGAAGGGGAAATTTTGAGGGCGGTTGCGACCGCCTGTGAAGGATGCATTGCGCAGGTGTGGCCAGCAGGTGTACAGTGTACAGAGATCTGGGCCCAACGGCCCGTGTTGTCACCCCTGCATTTTGCGACCTCATTCTTCAGTCCGACTTGGCTTTGTTCTGAAAGTGTGCGTCTTAACAGAGACAGCCCGAGCCGATGAGGTTTCCACCTGGTGGCACACTTGGCCGGGCCTCCAGCTTCGTGCTACACATGTTAGCTGCATCTCAGCCTGCAGCAGCCAGCTTTATCAGGCAACGCAAGCTCCTCGCATCTTGTCCCCCCTGTCAGCCAGTTACGAACTTACTTAGGCCCTCATGGACTCTCGGAGACAGCTGTGATTTTCAAGAAGCACGGGGCTCAACTGCCCCGAAAAGTTAAGTGCTGAGTGTGGGTGCGATTCAGCAAGTAGGCCACGGAGACTCACTGCTTTGCTGTTTGCTTGGCCAGCCGTGGCATGAAATGTGTGATTTTGCAGATCTTGCTTCTCCGACACCTCCTTGTCAAGGCCCGCAGAAATGGTTGGATGTTTGTGATAGGACCTGATACGATGTCCCGGCTTTCCGCGATTTACTGTGTTGTGATGATGCCAGCTGCAGCTTATACATGTCCACTTGAGTCAATGGAGTTCGGATCGTGCATGAGTTGATTCGTTCAACCATATCCTCATTCCTTTCGCTCCAACCTCAGTTCAAGTTCGTTCATCGAGGATCCTTTGAATCCCGAGCGAAGCGAACAAGTGAGCGAGATAAGCGAACAAGAGAATTCTATTTGTAACCGTTACTTCTTATGAAGGCCAACCGCCTGTCTAACCTTCCGGAATCTCCCTGTCATACCTTGAGATCCAACCTCTGTTTCCAAGCCGCTAAGAACCCACCCTCGGCAGTTACCTCCTCATAAACCCAGTCTAACTCCTGTAAACACCGCTCTCACCCAGTTCCTTCCAGCAGTTGCAAATGATTTCCTCTTCCAATATCCTGTCTCTAAGAGGGAGAAGTGCACCGAATGAAAGCCCGAACACCAGGAATGTACCTTCACTCCCTTCATCTTGTTCACAGATTCACCTCGCGGAGCAAGAATAGTCATCATGTGAGGGAGTGAGTGTACGAACGTGCGCATGATTTTCCGATTATTGCGTACGGCATTTGCGGCACGTGTGATATAGTTCTGTTTTGTGTGCCACTTTGTCTTCATTCTATTAAGGTTAAACAACCGAGCAAGGAGAGCGCAAAGAAGCGCTCATGACAAACAATCGAATGAAAGGTCTTTCAGTGGATTTCGAAGTTATGATTTGTAAGATAAGATCATATGTGACAAAAAATCCAAAGATCAATCTTGATACTGTTGGGATAGAAAAGATTCCTACTAACAAACGAGTTAAGAAGATAAAAAGACGTGAGATAACTGCCAAGAAGAGAATTATTATTGGAAATATAGTAAAAGAAAGATAAAGCGCAAGAAAACAAAGAAAAGAAAAGGCACAAATATTGTGTGAATCATGAGAAGATAGAAGTGGTCCTTTCACATTTTTCATTGTACTTGCACTTTTCTAAACTTCTAATTAAAAGAAATCAGAGAAAATGATCAACAAAGAGAAGGACAAAAGCTCCTTCAAAAACCCTTGACAGTTTTCAGAAGAAAGAGCACCTTAATTTCCTGGTCCGAGAACTCCTCGTGGCATCCAATCGTGCAAAACGTGAATAGAAGAATTCCAGAATTCCAAGTACGAATGAAATAAACGCGTGAGAAAGACAACGAAACATAATAATAGAACTCATGAAGATAGAACGTTTATGCATGGGTTTCAAAGGTAAACAGGATGGAGAAAAGCAACAGATCGAACATATACAAGGGAGAAGGATGATGCAGGTTGTACGGGATGGTGTGACGCACGGTGTCTGCATGCAGTGCAGGGTTTGCGCATGGGCTTTCTGGAGACTGCACGAGCGTTTGCTTTTTGGACAGGCGCTTGGAAGCTTTGCATGACTGTGGCCCGGATCTCGGCAGATGGCTAAGGCAAAGGCCCATGCTATTGAGCCCACATGAGTCCACGATGTTCATAGGCCTTCAGAATGGAGCTGCAATGGAACACGGGGAGAAGGAAGAGCCAAAAACAGACAACAACACGGGCCGACGCACCATGCGAGATATAGTGGATGTGCCGCCTCTAAAACCGAGAAACCCCATAGCTCTCAACATCCCCACCCCTTCCCCCCAAACCCCCCAAACACCCCAACCGCCCCAAACCCTAAACCCAAATCCTAAACACACCCCGAGGCGAGCCGGAGAAGCGAGCGCCACCGGGTGGCGGCCCTCCCCTGCCCGCAGCCGGGCCCCGAACAGTTTGGACCAAGAGTTTTTTTTGGCCTAGCTGGGTTAGAATGCATAGTATGTAATGTAACATACAAAGTAGCACATAGAGTGTGTACTAAGTAAGTAGGAAGTATGCAATATGTATTTTCTCTATATATATATATATATCTACCGACATGTACATATATATCACTGCATTTTTAGAACGTCATCTAACATAGTAAATGAATAATACAGTATATGTATAGTGTGTATGTCATACGATTATGAATGTATGAATGTATGAATGTATGAATGTATGAATGTATGAATGTATGAACGTATGAACGTATGAACGTATGAACGTATGAATGTATGAATGTATGAGTGTATGAATGTATGAATGTATGAATGTATGAATGTATGAATGTATGAATGTATGAATGTATGAATGTATGAATGTATGAATGTATGAATGTATGAATGTATGAATGTATGAATGTATGTCTGTATGAATGTATGCATGTATGCATGTATGCATGTATGCATGTATGAATGTATGAATGTATGAATGTATGAATGTATGAGTCTATGAGTGTATGAATGTATGAATGTATGAATGTATGAATGTATGAATGTATGAATGTATGAATGTATGTTTGTATGAGTGTGTGAGTGTATGAATGTATTACTGTATGAATGTATGAATGTATGAATGTATGAACGTATGAATGTATGAATGTATGAATGTATGAATGTATGAATGTATGAATGTATGAATGTATGAATGTATGAATGTATGAATGTATGCATGTATGCATGTATGCATGTATGCATGTATGTGTGCATGTATGTGTGCATGTATGTATGTATGTATGTATGTATGTATGTATGTATGTATGTATGTATGTATGTATGTATGTATGTATGTATGAGTGTATGTATGAGTGTATGTATGAGTGTGTATGTATGAGTGTATGTATGAGTGTATTTCATGAGTGTATGTATGAGGGTATGTATCAGGGTATGTAGGTATGTAGGTATGTAGGTATGTAGGCATGTAGGCATGTAGGCATGTAGGTATGTAGGTATGTAGGTATGTAGGTATGTAGGTATGTGGGTATGTATGTGAGTATGTGAGTATGTGGGTATGTAGATGTGTGTTTGTGTACATATTAATTTGCAACATGACCTCCCCCCCCTCCCCCACTCCTTTCCCCCCTCCCCTTCCTCCCCTCCTCCCTTCTCCGTCCCTCTCCCCCTCCCTCTCTCTCCCCCTCACCCTCGAAGCAAACCCTTGCATTAGTGCTGAGGTCACGGTCAGCACGGCGCCGAAGGAGGCTGGAGGGTGTACCTGGATGGTCTCAAGGGTTAAATCGGGTTTGGCTTTGAGGATCTCAAATTCAGTTTGCGGGGCCGTTTGGGTTTAGGGCATGTGCAGTGCAGGATTCAGAGCTTTCCCTGCTCACGCGGTCATCGGTCGGGCCCTCACCTTCCAAGGAGCAGGAGCCGAAACCCAAAATCCTAGGCCTAGGCCAGGAATCGAAGTTCCGTCATTGCCACACTCGCCTCGTGCTGTGCAACGCCCACATAGTCGGAGAAGAAGAGCGTCTCGTCAGAGCCTGAGGCCCGGAAGTTTTTCTGAACGCCTGGACGCCACGTGCAAACATCTGAGCCTGTAGCCTTTAGCCTGTTGATTGTCCCGAATTCACCCCCAAATCCACTACACACTGCCCAAAGTTCCTTGGCACAGTCACTAGGCCAGTGAGCCCCTAATGACCTGCCTGGAGCCGCGCAAGGAAAAGGTTGTCAGTGCTACCACCTATGAAATCTGGCTGCTGCAGTTTTGCGACTGGTAAGGAGCAGCGCATCCTCCGCTGCTGCAAGGGTGTGGAGTCAGGCACATCGACGTCGCTGTGCTCGAGTATTAGTGGAGTTGGTGCATTTTCAATTTTCAGTTTTGGCGACCAGCCGAGCCGTGCAGCAACAATGTCGCAGCCACAGATTTCCCTGACATACTTCAACATCGAGGCGGCCGCTGAGAAAGTTCGCCTCGCGCTGGTCATGACCGGCACCGAATTTGAGGACAAGCGTGTGACCTTTGAGGAGTGGGGGGCCCTGAAGCCCAGCACGCCCTATGGCCAGTTGCCTCTGATGACCGTCACAAACCCTGATGGCACAGTGAAGAGCTTTGCCCAGAGTGTGGCGATGATGCGATGGGTGGCCCGCAAGTTTGACACCACGGACACGCTGTATCCGGCTGATGCTGATAAGATGTTGGAGATCGAGGAGGTCATTGGCTTGTCTGATGACATGGCGAAGGCATGGCAGCCGTCCTTGTACATGGGAATGGGCCGTCATGCTCAGTACGGACACCCACAGGAATGGCCCGAAGCAAAGGAAACGGTAAAGAAAATGCGTGAGACTTTCATCGCAGAGGGGCTGCCGCGCTTCATGGATTTCTTCTCGAAGAAGCTTGAGGCCACCGGAGCATTCTTCTGTGGAGACAAGCCCACCATTGCAGACCTCCAGATCTTGGCCCAGCTGCGTTATTTCACCAAAGGTGTCGCCGATCACGTCCCCGCGGACTGTTTGACACCTTATCCAGTGGTGACCAGCTGGATGGACAGGATGCATGCCATCCCGCAGATTAAGGCCTGGTACAAGCTGTGACGTGCTCATTCTTGGTTGACTGAGGGATGATGTTGCTTTTGGCTCAGCCCCGCTGTTGCTTCGGTGAGCTTGCGCTGGAGCGGACGGTCTGAGCATGTAGGTACACACCCAACTTAGCCGTGCAGGCAAAGTGCCCAAAAATGAGCCACGCTACGCATCTCATGTGTCCGAGCGTAGAAGAGCAGTGTCATGTGAGTCGTGTCGGTTTCCATGCACGGAAATGTCTCGTGGCATGAGGGCTCAGAGCCACTGGGTCTGGCGAACACCGGGGCATCCGGGTCCCACCATGATCCTCACAGCACCCTGGTCGCACCTGCTAGTTGCAGCTGGTCGCTGTGCTGCGTTGCCTTGTGTAGTGAATGCATCTTTGCAGCGCTCTGCCTGAAATCTCGGTGGCCTGAAGTGCTGACCTGAGTGGCCTCCTTCTCTCCTCACTATCAAACTCGTGCGCTAGCTCAGGAGGAGGTGGCAAAGTTGTTCAGCGGCTTACAAAAGGCCTGGTTGCTAGAATGCCAGAGTCTGTCAGCTTCTCTTGTGGTCCCATGGCAGTTCCCGGATGCCTATGCTTGAAGCCTGCTCGCAACGCGAGGCTTTGCGCGATGCAGAGGCCGACCTCAAGGACATGGGTTGTGCGCAAGTGCTTGGAAGCCGCTGCAAGAACACAGGAGGAAAAGTCTCGTTGTCAATTTGGTCGGCTCGTGTGTTTGTACTCAAGTGCACCTGGACCAAAGAGGTCAACTTGTGTGGCAAGACATTGCGTGGCGCACGATTCAACGCCAGGACCTAGCAAGCTCCCAGCAGACGAAGCTGGATCAGGCAAAATCTGAGGCGGCATGTGGGCCGGGATCGTCCTTACCCTGTAGACGATTTTTTAATGCTAAGAGGGTAGATGGCAGGAAGAAGTGATACAACGGTGCTCCACCCATCAGCATCATGGTCCACGGTTAACCATGTCCATTGGCCATTGGCTCTCGGCCATCAGTTTGGCCTTCCAAGACTATTTTCACCGGGCCTTTGTGTGATGGGGTGTGCAGTTCATAGCAGTTCATGTGTCAGAAGGTGGTTTTAGAACCCTGAAGACCGCTGAGACGGGAATTATCTGAGCAGCATCTAGAAGTTCAGCTTATATGATTCTCAGCCTCGCCGCTACGTGCACCTTGCCACCCTGAAATGGAGTTCCTCGAATGCTGGCTAATTACTTGCTTTGGGGAAATCGGGTCTTTGCAGAGTTGCACTCGTTATGTTCATGGCGTGATGGCATGATGGCAAGGCTGAAGAATCCCGCGACGAGGCGGACAGACAGCGGAGCAAATTGGAGGAGACCATGCACCCTTTTCTTCATTCGACGCACGGTCAAAGCTGATACTTGTAGTAGGATCATGTACTACTTCCCAAGCCTTATGATGTGGAACGTGGCAAATGATGACCGTCCCGGCTGATGCTTTCATGTGGTTTGACATCAACATCCTTCTCTGGGCCACCTTATTCGAAGACATCATACGTCACAAGTTATCCGGTCAAACTTCAAACCCTTAACTATGGTGGGCATCACCATGAATCAACACACAACTCCCTCCCCTTTGCCCACCAGCAACCAGGATGTCCGTGACGAAGCTCGTAAGGCTCGCCAGGCGAGAGGTCCGTCTGTTGGGGGCCGACTTAGTACAGTAGCTTACCATAGCTGGTGGATGGTAATAGTACGTAGTAATGGTCAGTAATGGTCGTTCTACCCCCGAAGAGTCATCACAATTCCAACAATACAAAAAGAAATCGTGGCGATCATACATCGTAAGAATGGTTGTCGTCGTCAGAAAGCGCAATCGCAATGGAGGGTTATTGTCTCATGCAGTGACAGGCGCAGCTTGACGTGGAGGACAGGCGAAGGGCTGCTTTCGCCAGCATCAAGCAGCGAACGAGTCAAAATGATGTCGTTTGCAACGCTGCCTCCACCAAGTTACACTTGAGTCAAGGAGAAGCTGGAACAGCAGGTCGAGAAGTTTAACAAGAAACGTGACCAGGCAGATCACCAGTTCTCTGACAAGGTCATAACGTTTTTTTTTTTGGTTTTTTTTTTCTCACTTTTTGCTTAGGTGGATTGGTCAGGATTCCCGAGGCCTCAGCCCTGCTGCACCCTCCTGATCATACCATGCAGAACCGCAAGCTCATGGAGCACATCCGGGAGCTGGAGTCCGAGATTGACACGCTGCAGGGCCAGCTGGAGGACGACAGCAGGGATGCACCCCCAAATTCCCCAAACCCCCCGACAACACCCCCCCGCCCCCCCCAAAGCCTTCCAAGCAACACAACATCTACTCAAAAACCTCTGAGCTTGGGTGAATCAACTCTCCTAGATGCCCCTAAGTCTCCTAAAGCCTGAGGAGGCAAGGCTCGGGCCAAAGAAGAGCCCAGAGAACGAGGCCACTGTGGGGTTCTCTTCGATTTCTCTAATTTGCTGGCTTCTGTGACTTGATCTCTTTTCAGGTTATAGGAAAAGCACACCATGACCTCGTTGTACAAGTACGTTGTGCTGTAGATTTGGCTGATTACTGGCGTTTGATAGAAAGAGTTGGAGACGTGTGAAGGGAAGGTTGCAGCTTGCTTCAGGCAGGGTCATGAGACTCAACTTGGCCGACATGGGCAACAAGTGCTCAGTTCTGAACGAACGTTAATGTTTGATGGTCGTCAAGGAATCTCCACTGCGGCGGAAGAAATCGCGGGCCGGAACCATAACTGTTTCTAGCACTGCTGCAGTCTGTTCTGATTAGCAGCCCCATTTTCCTGGAAGCCAATCGCTGCAAGTTCCTCGGATCCGGCCGGAGATCCCAAGGCGAAGCGGAGTGAAGGGGAGCCAGAGCTGGTTGACCTGGAGGCAGCGCGCAGCCAGGATGGCTCGCTGTTCAAGCTTGGAGTGGAGGGTCATGGGGCCATCTCGTGTGTGATGTAGGCCGAAGAGGAGGGCGGCAAGGAGGCGCACCCATCAGCCAAGTCCTCTGATTCTCGAGCATGCTGCGCACGGTTCTTGTCTACATGTCGCTACGTTGTTCCGTGGGTTTCGAAGGCCTGTCTGACCCTAGATTGGCCTAGAAGAAGGGGTCCATGCACCGTGTTCCAGTCAGTTTCAAAGCGTTGCAATAGCGCCCGGCCAAAGCACTTCCAGTCCCAACCTGGAAGGACAACGACAAGGACAACGACGACGATGAGCAGTCCGAGGCGGACAGGGCGTGGCAAGAATGCCTAGCAAATCACTTGCAGGATTTCCAATGAACTTGCATTGTTCCCACACCTCAAAGACTCACACGTGACTCAGTGCAGGGCAAGGACCGTTCTCGCGAGCGCGAGCGCGAGCGCCGAAAGCCCGTGCCCGAGCGCCTGAAGTTCTAAAGTCCAAACTCTCAGGGAATGGTTGCTGCTCAGCTTCTCCGAGGTCCGTGAGTCGAAGTCGGGAAGGCAACCGCGACCGCAGTCGCGGTGGCAATCGGGATCGAAGCCGGGACGGCAACAGAGAGGCACGGCTGCTTAGCTCTTGGGCCAGATGGGCACATGAATGCTAGCAAAGAATAACGTATAGCAACGGAGAGCACGTGATATACGTCTTTCACGAACTCCAGGTTCACATCCCGAGCCCCAAGCCCTGAATATCGGACAGTTCCCAGCAGTCATTGTTCGCAAGTTCTGATGCCTCTAAAGGTATTTGGCTCTAAGGCTCCTGGCTTTCAAGATTTTCGACACATGTTGCACACGCTACCGATCCAGGCTGTTTCAGCCAGGAGTGTTGTAGCTTCACAGAGAGTGAGGTGCCGGGCCAAACTAGAATGGCGAAGAAATATCGGACTTTTGGAAGCCGGTGTCTGGTTTGGAGCTGTCACCTTGAGGCAGCTCGCTCAAGGGAGCCGCGGCGGCGGCCTTGCACTCGGGACATGTGAGCTGCAGGCTCTAATACAGGCTGTACTCTGCGATGCTCCTGGGATGAGAAGATGCGACTCTTTTGCCTGATGCACTCAGTTCCCCGAGCCGCGACAAGCGCGACCGCAGCCCGCAGGAGGGTCTCAAGAGTACATCATCCTTTGCACTGCTATCCAGGGCTTTGCCAGTAGGTCTGTGAACTGTTTGGCTTTGTTGGGCTTGCAAAGTGCTTGCCCCACTGCACGGTCTCGAGGAGAACCGTGACAAGGATGCCCGCAGGCGGTCGTGGCCTTGACAAGACACGTGTCGAACACATGTCGACACCACACGCAAGATCACGCAAGTGGGGGTCCCTTGAGTTCATATCGCCTCTCCGAAGGTCGTCGCGAAGCCGCGAGAAGCGAGTGGCCTTCCCAGAAACTGATATGTGTAAACCATTAACGTAAATGCAGCCCAACGAAGCCAAATAAAACCATTGAAAATCCCTGAAAGCTCGACGAATTTGATGCCATGTCAATGGCCATTGGGGAGCAATTCGGATCAGCGAGGCCGACCGTTCGCGCGAGCCCCGGCGACGGCCGGGCACCTCAGGGCTGCGCTTTGAGATGAAAGTTTTCCAGAATGTGCCTCGAATTTCTTATGTAGTCAGATCAACTGTTCGCATCTATCTGAGTGGCAAATGTGCTGAAAGATGTTGACAGATGCTGAAATTGAAATGATCCTTGCCCAGATCCTCGCACAGTCGCGATGTCAAGCGAGACCGTAGCCAGAAGGCCAGCCCGTCTACAACCAGGGCGTGCAGTGACAGAGCGCTGTATAGGAGAAGTTCATATGGTGTTCATGGTCAGGGCGAGAAACTTTTCGTTATGAAGCGCTGGGAGAGCAAGTGCCCAGAGCTCTACAGATCCTGGTTTAATCTCCAGGGCCTCCAGGCCCCCGTCTACGAATTGAAAGTTGCTGAAATGGATTTCTGGGTAGTAGAGAAGAACTTCACAAGTCAAAGATGTTCAATGATTCAGCAACTGGGGGGTGCCAAGTTTTGTAAGTTTTGGAGGCGGCTCTGGGCATGTGTGGAGGCTTCGAGTGGCATCACAAGGTCGTGGATCAAGTTCTGAATTTGGGCCCGGTCGTGACGGAAACATGTTCGGGAGCGTTGGACATCTAAGCACAAGCCCCAAGTTGTACCGAGCAACTCGACTTCCTGACCCAGACGCGTCCTTCTCGGACTGTATTTGCGCCGTCCTTTCGAACTTTCTGCAACTTTTTTTATGGCAGTGAATGAGTTGGCTCGGATGTTTTTTTCTTCGTCTCTTAGACTGTCTTGGGGTTAGAGGTAGGGGATGTTTTTGGCCTTCGGAGTAGACATGGAAGGCATTGCATTAAGGGAAGGTGGTCCCAACAAGATCCGACGAGAGGGAGCCTCTGAATGCCAGGATCGTTCCAGGGAGCCTCGCCGGCGGCGGGATGCTCGGGGGAATGGAGAAGTTTAGGGCCATCTTGGCAAAACATGAATGCAATGAGGTAAACTAAACTAAGTAAAATGCATGAAAAAATGTATACGTATACGTATATGTGTATATATATATATATCTGCATATTGCTATTAGTATGCAACTATCGAGAATAATGTGAGCATATAGGGTGCTTCTAGAGCAATGCTTGCTGACTTGCGCCTCCGTTTCTGCACGCTGCGCAGTTCGTCTCACAGCCGCGATGGAAAGCGTGAGCGCAGCCCACAGGCCTGGCTGTTGCAATAGGCTGGAGAGGTGTGTCTGGAGGTCACATGCCGAGAAGTCAATGAGAATGGACACTTGATTTTTTGTTGACTTGGCCATGTTGAGGCTTATGATGGTGAAGTGAGCCTGAAGCCATGCTAAGCCTTAAGACCCTTTCGCTGCTTCGCTCCGACACTGTGGGCCACAGGCGGAACGGTCGAGAGAACCTCGCCGGAGGCAGACATGTGCTTCGGGGTTCTGATCCAATGTCTTCCTTACAAGGTTGAGACCTCCTGAAAAAGGCTCTTTGAACAGGCGATTCTGCTTTTTGCACGCTAGTATACTGGGTCCTACTGGGATGCTGTCAAGACCTGCGGGCTCCTAAACCTTGAGCAACCGAAGCCAAAGGCAATGTTCAACGTAGCAGCCAAGTGCTGAAGGTTGAGTCGGTGCGCCTGATTTCATGTTAGGATTGCTGCAAGAAGCTGTCTAGTGGCTTTCCGCGTGTGCTGCGAAGCTTAGTCGGTGCGCAACATGACGCGAACATCCTGGTGTAGCCCTGCAGAGCAGTCGGCAAACAGTCCTCGTATATACAGGCTTTCCAGCTCTCCGTGTAGGAGGGGACCGTTGCTTCCTGCTTGACAATAATAACCCAACAGCCTAAACCTTACAGCCTAAACCCTACACCCTAAGCCCTAAGCCCCAAGCCCTGAGCCCTAAACCCGCCGTCTTGGAAACGCCTCCCTTGACAGATCTTCCCATAGCCGTGATGCCAAGCGCGATCGAAGCCGAGAGGAGCTGAAGCTGCTTGTGGTGATTATATGATTGGCTGCACCCAAACCCCAGAAGGGTTTAGGGTTTTGGGTTTTGGGTTTAGGGTGTAGGTAGGGTTTAGGGGGAGGTTCCTCTTCTATTTTGGACACCCAAAACATTGCCTGCGGTGCTGTGTGAAGCCAGGACGACCGCGAGCGGTATGACAGGTTGGGAGCCCATGGTGTCGGGCTGGGGTTGTAGGTGATTGTGTTGCACGAGGCTTCAGGTCTTAGAAATACATGTTACGTGTTATATATACATGTACACACTATGTACTATGTACCATATATGATATGTTCTGCATCATATGCGAAGGCTGTTCAGATTTTCCAAGACTTGCTCCTCAACGCTGACCGGCAGAGACAGGCTTAACCAACCGAACCTGTCATGATTTCTGAGGTCACGGTCGCGAGGCTACAGAAGGCAAGGGAGCTCGCTGCTCGCGGAACCGTCGTCGTTTCAGTTTTTTTGAGTTAAAGCAGGGCGGTGTCATGTAAGCGTGGCAAGTACATCGGTGTATCAGGGCTCATGTTCAGAAAACATCCGTGGACCCTGGGGAGATTCTGAGATGTGCAGGCGAAGCCGCAGCCGCGACATGGGCCGAGGCGAGGATCCCTAGGAGACTCTTGTAACAGAGAGGCGCAAGGTCCAACAGATGGCCCATTTGGCTTCGGAATGTCATTTCAGCCTGTGATGTTCCCGAGGTAAAGGTGGAGGCAAGAGCGGAGGCCTCGGTTCGTACATGGTTGTGCCCTGGCATGCCTCCAACCACGTCAAAGGACATTGTGTCACTTTCTTTGCTATGCTGGCTGGATGAGGCATTCCCAATTTGTGCTTCCTTTACGCATCTTGGCTTCAGCTTTGGTACAGCTGAAACATGCTGAAACATGCGCACAGTTTAGGGGGGGAGCTTGATCATCATTCTGAGAAAGCGTGTCTCTCATGTGCGAAACAGACGTAGAGCCGTTGCTGATCCAAGGTTATTGACAAGTGCCGCAAAGGCCCCTGTGCACATCAGGGTGCCGTACAATAGTTCAGGGCACTAGCAGAAGGCAAACGACTGTCTGTGCCTGCTGCACACCAATGTCGCAACATATGCGCGGCTCCTGCCTCCCGTAGCTGTAGGAGTATGTCTGAACAAGCTCTGCTGTGTCCAGGTGACCGATGTGAAGCAAGGCACCCCGACGACCGTGAGGTGCGCATGCTTCGCGAGAGGCCTGCAGCGCAAGAGCCTTGCAAGACTCTGTGGACAGCTTTGCAGTGCAACTGGAGCTGTCTAGCGTGCACGGACGCTGGTCAGGATGGAAAACACCCCATGCAAGTTTGGGGTGGACTGCACCCGTAAGGACCGCTTCTGTGCCGAACAAAGATTTTGGAGCGTTCCCTGCTTGAGCTCGGTCGGTCTGCAGTGGGCACTTCAGAGATGGGGTTGAGCACCCTAGAGATACTCTGCAGGATTCTCTGCAGGAACAGAGACCTATCTCTTGAGAAGCCCACAGAGTATCCCTGGGCAACCGCAATGTTGCTTGCAGATGCTCTGGCACTCGCCTGCCAGGACTGCGTCTTCAAGCATCCTGAAGGTTACAGAAAGGCGGGCCCGGTGCATCCTTCGCACGTCAGGACCTCCTCTAACCCTAAGCCTGAAGCCTGAACCACAGTCTCTGGAGGGGGCACACGTGTAGTGTGCACTGGCACGAGCATCCAGAGGAAGAACGTAGCAGAGAACTGTATTTCGTAAGGCGCTAGATGGAGGCCAGCAATACGGCCTTTATGCATCAGCAGCACAATGAGCCCAAGCACAACAACCCTCAGCATCCGTAAACTTTAAGTGCCGAAACTTAGATGTAAATCTCCTCATGCACTCAGCCTGGCGGTGGCAGCGGCGGCGACCGTGACAGAAAAGAACGAGGCACGACCGTGGAAGCACTAAAGCTAGCACACGCACACACACACACACAGGGGCACGCACATGTGCATATCCAAATGCATATACGTATGTATGTATGCATGCATGTATGTATGTATGCATGCATGCATGTATGTATGTCTGTATGTATGTAGGGGTAGGTAGGTAGGTAGGTAGGTAGGTAGGTAGGTATGTAGGTATGTATGTATGTATGTATGTGTGTAGGTAGGTAGGTAGGTAGGTAGGTAGGTATGGATGTATGGATGTACGGATGTATGGATGTATGTATGTATGTATGGATGTATTGGATGTATGGATGTATGGATGTATGGATGTATGGATGTATGGATGTATGGATGTATGGATGTATGGATGTATGGATGTACGGATGTATGTGGGCATACGTATACATGTCCATATGTATATATGTGCATACCTAGACATGTAGGCATTTATGCATCGACGTATCTATGCATCTATGTATATATGTGTATCTCTGTGTATCGTATATGTGTTTATGTGTGTGCAAACAAAGTCAAGAGGAACGTGCCGAGTTGCTTTTTTTCTACAGATGAGCCGGTATCTCTGAAAGAGGTGCTTCTAAACTCTTAGCAACCTCTTAAACCTGGCTGTGACGTCTGTGAGGTCGGAGCAGCAGCTAGGGACCCGAGAACCAGGCGCGGGCTTTCCATGCTCGGCTCTCTGCGCTTGATATTCGAACAAGACTCTCCCAATTTGTGTCAACATATCTTCAGCCCTTGCTTTTTCGAGCAGGTGAGGAGCGGCCTCCCTGAGGATCTCTAGAGGTCTGAGTAGCTGCCGCCTAGCTCCAGAACGCATACATACCTCAGTTGCTGGTTGCTGCAATGGCCCCTTAAAGTCAAAGCCCTTTCGCACGCAAGCGAAGCGGCTCGGTCCAAATATCTGCGCGCGAGCGCTTTGTAGCCAGCGGTAGCTTGAAATTCATAGCATAATTCTGTACCGCGACCAGGCCCAGGCAGTTCAGATTTAACGTTGTGGGCAGAACATCGCGAGCGAAGAACATTGGTAGCTCAGCAGGAAGCAGCCAGACTGTGCGCAAATGTGCCCCAAGCTAAAGCATTTAAAAATCGTGTCTCGGATGATGCCAGATACTGCTAGCCATGAGAAGGTGCGCTCTGGGACGAAAGTTTGCGAGGAGTTGTGCTGACGTCTAGTTACTAATTACTAGCTTCTTCTGGGCAGACTGGCCGACCCACTGACCGCTTGAAGTGCAAACTGTCCCAGCACGCAAAGAGGCATATACAACTGAGTGGAGCAAGCTCTTTCGTCCGCCATGCGAGCCCGGAGAAAATGTTGGCCTGTAGAGCAGTGATGCAGCTGTCGTCAAGCTGCTTGGAAGCTCCGTGATGCAATTTGGGTTGCACAACTTGATTTGCAGGGCCTCTGGAATTCTGAGTCCGTCTCGGAGAAATGCAGGCTCCTTCTCTCGGCCCATGACAACGCAGAATCCGAGAGCATGTGTTCGAGCTTTGCAGCAGCTTCAGCTTCGGCTGAACTTTCTGAAGCAAGCGCTCGATGACATCAGATGCCTTTGAACAGCCACGTCCTTGCCATGGAAACGATCTGCGGTATGGTTTTGGCTTCAGCTTAGCAGTGACACTGTCGACCCAAATCAGACGAAACCATGGATGTTGCAAACTACCCCCAGCACATCGATGGTGGAGCCGCAACATTGAGGTGCCACGTTATTAACCCTGCCATACCCTGCCGCCAGCAGGACAGCCACATGCCGTATAGCTGAAAGCGGGCAAGTTGGTGCAAGCGAAAGCGAAACAGAAGGCATCAGAAAGACCCAACTCAAAGCAGACGTGACGGCATCTGCCAGCCTTTGCCGTGCCATGTTCCAGTTCCAGACCGGCACGCATGCGGCGGTACACACTGCAGCACCAGCTGTTGCTTGGATTGAATGCTCTCGCATGCCAAAAACTCGAGAAGATTATGTAGGCATTGACCGGGTCTGCACGATTTTCACCATGGCTCGTCTCAAAGCTGCCATGTCAGCGAGCCATTGCGGGCCTTGATCTGCAGGTTTGGCACAGCCCTCCTGTGCCTCCTCCCGCTCGTGGTGCGTCCTGGCAGCATCATACCACGCTACCCAACGAGAAGCCCAGAAGCTTCACAGGCCAGTTCAGTCCTTACCAAGGTGGTCGCCTCTCTGCCGGCGGTGCGCTTTGGTGAGGCTTCGCCACCTGCCTCAGCGCGGCCACACGGCTCAGCACATGTGAGAGCACGTCGAGCAGTTCGAGTGCCTTTGGCACACACTGCCATGTGTCTGCAGCTGCATCTGAGGCTGCTGACATCAACACCTCCCCCGACCTCTGCGCGAAGTTCCGGAGCCTAAATGCAATTGGACAGATACTTGTATCTCAACTCCCGTCAAGATGGGGCAGAGTAACCTTAGCAGCTAGGTCAGTTACCAGTAACACCTTTTGTGACACAGGAAAGAAAACTTTAGAACTAGGCTGAGGTACACTGCCCTTCAAGCCAGGAAGTTTCGACATGGGCCCCGAAGGTTTCTAACTTCGAAGCTTCAAGATTGCTTTGAGGACACAAGTGCAGTGCTCACAAGAGTCAAAAAACCTCTCTGAACCGTGAGAAGAAGCCCACTTTTGGTGTGGTGGCAATGAGGGCAGCCATGTGGGCAGCGGGATCAAATTTGTTTCGACAGATGAGGTTTCAATGTTCGCAGCGTGCCCGCTGGCCTGCAACTCGCTGCTTGACTGCCAGAAAACTTGCGGTTCAGGGATGCGTTTTCACGTTCGGAGTCCAGTAGACAACCAACTAGCCGCAACAAGAGTATCAGCAAACCTCCGATACCTTCCATTAAGTAGTCTGTATCCATGTGCATGTCTTTTCTTTTCCAAGTGTGCTGGATGCCCCGCACTCGGTCAATCGGGTTTAGGGTTTACAGGGTTGCTCCCACCCCCTTCCCTCCCCCAAATCCTCCGCTTCACAGTCTTCACTCACAGCCCAAGGGCCCCAAAAATGGGGTTGATTCCTTTTGGGTACCATTGTGCATTTTGGGCCCTGGATGCTTGGTTTGGGGGCGGGGGAAGAGGGGTCTCTTGAGGGGAGGTCTTGCTGATGTCAGCCCCTAAGAAGAAACTAAGGAAGAGCGGCAGCCATCTGTTCAACCCCTTTCTTCCTTCATGGGCAGTTCAAACCACCGTACGAAAACATGGGCAGAAATAACTGAAAGTAGTCGCAACTGAGCCAAGATGATTGCAGAAAACAACGAATGCTAAACCCTAAACCCAAACCCTGAACCCTGATCTCCAGGTTAGCCTGGTTTGCTTGGGGTTTTAAGGGTTTAAACCTTTAGGGCCTTTAGGGCCTCCAGGACGTCTAGGGCCTCTAGGGCCTGTAGGGCCTTCCTGGGCCTTCAGGGCCTTTAGGGCCTTTAGGGTCTTTAGGGTACTTTGGTACTGCAGGGTTTTTCGGGCCAAGCCTGTGGATTTCATGAACCACTGTCTCTTGAAACAGAGCTCGCGCTGGAGTCGCGTTATAGATGCAAAGCACCAATCAAAGCAATACACACAGAGCAAACATCAGCAGTGAAGCCTATTCGCAACACGAAGAAGCTGCTTGATCCTCCTCAGGCCCAGCCAGCCTGGCTGCACACCCACTCGGAGCCGGCGAAATCGGCGGGTTTCGACGCACGGGTGCTGCGGCCTGCAGCATCTGCTGGCCAGCCCATGCCTGTGGTGCAGCGAGTGGCCACTTGGCTCAACTTCCAAGAGGAAACCTGGCGATATGCATTAGGGAAGATGTCATGTGGTGAGTGCAGGACGGTTGGATATCATGCAGGCACTTGCAGGCTTGGACATGGAGCTCGGATGTCGTCCCTGTTAAGGTCATAGCTCCGACAGAGCGTGCTGTGGCCCGGAGCCAACCAGTAAGTCGCCCGAAGGACAGTGGTTTGCTTGCCAGGGCCGAAGCGCACATCCTGGATCGAGGAAATGTCGTGTGTTGCTTGTGCCATCTCACCAGGATGCTGAAGCTGCTTCCCCCGGCAGCAGCGAGATCAGAGCAACTCCGCTTTATGTTGCTGTTGAGGCCTTGTTGCCACGCGAATGAGACTCTTGAGAAACCGAATGAAGCACTTTACGAGACGTCATCACGCATATCTGCTCTGAGCTCCGAGGTACAGACCCCATGCGCGCCGGACGGCTCGCCGGGTTCCAAGGCAACGAGCGATGAAGAGCAGTAAGAAACGCACGCTTCTGCACACATGCACGCAGCTCTAATTTTGGGCCAAGCATCGGTGTATCACGAACCGAAGACTGTAGCTCGACCTTGGGCCAAAAAATCGGGGAAGCGCGCAACTGTGGGAGGCCTCAGCTCCAGCCCAATCGCCAATCTCGTCTCCGCAGGCGTCAACTAGGGCCCCGAGCTCGGTGGACACATCTGCCACATGGACTTCACAACGCTTGTAAAACTAGCCCGTTAGCCTGATGAGCCTGAGCATACGACACGCGCTTTCCATTGTCAGGCAGTGGCGCCAGGGTCACCCAGCTCTCCACACTCCTCACAGCTGGGTAGGGCTGGGGCCTCAGCTCTGTTTTTGAGGATGGGGGGGGGGGGGGGGGGGGAGTTGGGGGTGGGGGGAGGGGGGGA
Organism: Symbiodinium natans; assembly: GCA_905221605.1. Lineage (NCBI taxonomy): Eukaryota > Dinophyceae > Suessiales > Symbiodiniaceae > Symbiodinium > Symbiodinium natans. Next base: position 250,645 of record CAJNDS010002830.1, read on the forward strand.
AGACATGGATATTGAATGATATTGACACATGAACCAGCGAGGCCGTTCTTGCACCGCCTTCACCCAGGCAGGTGAACGAGTGTGTCGGGCCCTGAGCGGTTCTTTGGCAGCCCTGAAGCAGCCCCGCAGTCCAGGACGTGTCAGATGTGCACTGCCCGATTATGCCTACTGTACCAGCAGGAAGCTGAATGCCCCAAAGTGTATGGTGTGATGTGTAATGTAAGAAGAAAGCCAAGACAAAGCATAAGCACATCAAAGCATCATGTCTTAGGCCCCTTAGGCCAAGATGGAATAGCCTGCCCCAGGAGCTGGAGCTGCGACTGTCCCAGGTGGCGGCAGCCCTTCTCCCGCCACGATCTCAATTGAACCCGTTAGGGTTGAGGGTTTAGGGTTTAGGGTTTAGGGTTTAGGGTTTAGGGTTTAGCGCCTTTCCCAAATGGGTGTTGAAATTCCGGGTCCGGGGTGGGAACGTCTGTACTAGTGCAGTTCTTGCGGTGGACGGCGTGCTTGCTGCAGAGGCGGCTCTTCGGCCCGCTCACTGCATCCCGATCAATACATACCCACCCCGCGCCGTTCATTAGGCGGCAACCACCCAAACCTACACCTTTAGGGTTTAGGGCTTAAACTTCAAAAATATGTGAACATCATAGTCGAACAGTCGTGCCTGCAACCGGGGCGCATTTTCAGGCAAATGGAGTAAAGAAAAAGACGAGAATCATAGAAAAATAGTTTATAAGGCGGAGTCATAATGATGATGTCCAAAGTGCATAATGTTCGTACACTCGATACCGGAGAACGTGATGAGGACAGAGGGTCTGTGTCGACATGATGCTCTTCATGATTTCATTTGGGCTCCTCGCATCGGTTCCTTATTTCAGTTGCTTAAAGTCCGGGCTGAGGGCTTCTAGTTGAAAAGGCTGGGGTTGTCCTTCTTCGGCATGTCACCTGGGTTTAGGGTTTCGGGTTTGGGGTTTGGAGTTTGGGGTTTGGGGTTCGGGGTTTTAGGGTTTCAGGTAAAAGCTTTTCGCGGATTGCGCATTGCACGGATGAGGCCAGTGGCACACATTGCCGATCGGAATGGTGCTGGCACGGGTGGTTTAGCCCTGAGGGAAGGCACCATGGCAGCAACTGCTTGCCGATACGCTTCACGTGTCTGCTTCTGAGTCATCTGCTTTGTGCCAGTACAATATCACTGAAGTGGAGCAACGTTGAGCAGCCGCCAGCTACGGTAAGCCAGATAAGCGCTGCATGTCCTTTACGTTTGTGTTCCAGAAGGTACAGCGGAATCCCTGCCGCCAGCACCAGAGGAAGCTCACACCTCGACGTGGCAATTGGGGTGTTGCGAGCAATGTCCGCGATGTCCGCTTCAAACCTGACGTTTGTGCCTGACGTTTGTGGGCCTCGGCATCTCAGAAGCAGTGCACTTCAGTGCAGTCAGGTCCCTCCCTGGAAATCCTGCCAGATCGCTTCGTGTGGGGCTCAGCTTTGCATGTTGCAGCCTTGAGGCTCTCTGCCAGGAAAGGCATGAAGAGCCACCTCTTACCTCTTCCTCAGAACGACATCTCCTCATTGCTGATGCTGGACAACCCCCCAGAGGGCGACATTGCTGAATTCGATCAGAATGCCTTTATGATATACTATGCCAGCCTAGGCCCATCCAGCTCGATGTGGCGATGAGCAACCAGGCACACAGCAGTAGGTGAGGTACAAGGACTGCAAGGGTGGACTGCCACCTGTGGCCGGCAGGAGATTGGCTGGACCCCGTCTTGAGCTCGGACGAGATGCCTTTGGGCACGCTCGAGTGTCTACACTTTGGCTGTTGAATGGCTTATTGCTTGTTCCGCATCCGAAGGGGAGTCGACTCGACAAGCAAAGTGAGGAGTGCAGTCAAAGCTTTGGACTGGGCCCTGAGGTCATTCACAACCTTGGCACATCTCAGGCCGAAAGCTTTGGTAACATGAAAGTCCAAGCAGCCCTTAATTTCCCTAGATCCTTAACTCGAAACGCCAACATGCAATGCGGGGAGGCCCGAGGATGCCACTGCTCAATCGAGCATGGAGGCCCTGCTTCTGTTGAGATGCTGGCACAATGCACACTTGTTCAATCTTCTCCCGTTGCGTGACTCTCCATGACTCTCCGGTCGTGTTTCGGTCCGCGGGGTCGGGCTGCAAGTATGGAAAACGATCGCGGGTCGAGGAAAGCGACGCCGGAGAAGGCTGTGCTTGTCTTTGGTGCACTTGTCGTTTGTGCGTGTGTGCTTGTTGCCAGGTGAAGCCTGGGTAGGTCTTGGGGCGGTCTTGGGGGTGCCCAGGGGAGTTCCAAGAACGGTTGGGTGCAGGTCCTCCAAGCATCCTTTACGTAGAGAGTGTGGGAAGGAGACCAGATCAGGTCTGCATGTTCCAGATGCCGGCCAGAGGGCGAGGTGAATTTTCTTGGCTGAGGAGATTGACCCGACAGCAGAAGGATATCCAAACGCTGACCGTTTAAGTTCACATTTACAGTGTGTCGGTTTGGGCTCGAGATTGTTGGTCTCATATGTGGATCGCGGCACATGGCTCGTGATAGAGCACATGCAGAACCGCGGGAAACTGCACGAGTGGTCACCACCGGCAACAACGCAATGCGAGGTTTGATAGCTTCGAGGGCTTTCCACAAGAATCGTAAGGCACGGGCAGGAAGCAGGCACAGCCGTTTCGCCGTAGTGTGTGATTCGGATTATGGTGCCAGCGCAACATGATCTTCTCTTGCCAAGTGGCTGCCTAGCCGCACTCCAGGCAGGTTGGCAAGGCCTGTTCAAAGCCTTTAGATTCGCTTGGCCCACAGTGAAGAATTTAAAACTGATTTGTGCCGTCTGGCTAATTCCCTGAGTGACAACAGCAGGAGGGATCATTTGCGATCTGCAGCATCCGCAGCACCGTAATAGGATAGAACTGACAGAACGTGCATTCGGACGGATGTTTTGGAATCCCCTTCGCACTTAATTAGGAAATGCCTGGTGAAGCCACCGTGGACGCATGGACCGTCGAAGCTTGGCAAATGAGCTTTTGTTGAACTTCTTGGCCATAAGTAATATGGAGGTTTACGAAACTAGGGGTACCTTATTGGGGTCCTTATTATACTATTTGGGGGATTATAATTGGAAACTCCCATATATCCCTCCCACGATTGAGGCTGGGCTGAAGGCCTGCGAGCTTGCTCCAGGCTCGTCAAAGCTTGCTGTCTTGCTTCATGCCTAGCTGAGTGGAGGTTCTGCCAGGGATTGGACAAACCAAGCCAAGGATGCACGTTTCCTGGATTTGTTTTTGCTCGCTGGGTCTTGCCAAAGAATCTTGCGTGCAGATCTGCCACCAGACAGCTGCTCCCTCGCCACCACCTGTGACGGCTCCTCGCCGGTTGCTGTGCCAGAGGCGAGCGCCAGCATTGACACGAATGCTCCTCTGCGCACTTGGCCCTGTCGGAAACACGTCAGTCTGTTGACATGCTGCTTGACGTCGGTATGCTACAGGCAGCGGTGGCAGCAGGCAGCCAGTACCGCAGGCACCATCCGGAGTTTGACTTATTGGAGCGTGTGAAAGCCCAGGACAGACGTCCATTCTAAAGCTGGGCGATAGTGCTGGATCCACCACTCACAGTCAAATCAGTCGAACTCGGCCGAGGGACCTGCTGCTCAGCTTCCGGTCCCTGCTGCCGGTGCAGCCTGCCGGCTGCACGCTACCATGCCTGGTGCCGGCAGAGGTGGTTTGGGAGGTCCGAGCTTCAAACCAGCGCCCTAAAATGCCTCCCCTCGGTTTCATACGTCCGTAAACAGTAAACCCTACTAGTAAACCCTAAACCCTTAGAAGCCCTAAACCCTAAACCTCAATCAACGCCAGCCTTGGCGGCGAGTCCCGCGACGGCGCGGTCGAAGAGCGGAACCGAGGCGCTCGTGCCAAGGATTGTGCACCTGTAAGGCTAAGGTGCGTAGTGCGAGACCCGGTTATATTATATATATATATATATGTATATATATATATGTATATATATATGTATATATATATTTTGTTTAATATTAATATTAAAATGTATATATATATATGGTTTTAGTCTATTGTACGATGAATCTTTGAAAATCAATCATAATCGGCTAAAATCGGCCATTAGTCTATCAGACTCGATTGCCCTAGGTATGTATGCGTTCTGGAGCTAGGCGGCAGCTACTCAGACCTCTAGAGATCCTCAGGGAGGCCGCTCCTCACCTGCTCGAAAAAGCAGGGGCTGAAGATATGTTGACACAAACTGAGAGAGTCTTGTTCGAATATCAAGCACAGAGAGCCCAAGCCCTTAGGCCCCTAAACCTCAAGCCCCTCCTTGGGAAGTCGAGCATGGAAAGCCCGCGCCTGGTTCTCGGGTCCCTAGCTGCTGCTTCGACCTTACAGACGTCACAGCCAGGTTCAAGAGGTTGCTTAGAGTTTAGAAGCACCTCTTTCAGAGATACCGGCTCATCTGTAGAAAAAAAGCAACTCAGCACGTTCCTCTTGACTTTGTTTGCACACACATAAACACACATACGATACACAGAGATCTGCGGAAACACCTTTGCCGGAAGCATCCGGAAACCATGACTCGTCAACTTCTGTTCCGAGCCTAAGTCATCCCAACCCACCTCTGAAGGTTGCCAGAGGGAGAGGAGCCTGTGGCGGATGAGGTCGGGGCTTGACTTAGGGTGTACCGAGCTGTTGCTACAGACATCTCTTTGCCTGCAGACCCTATGTTGTTATGCTCACATGCGACAGATGACGCAGGCACCACAGACTCCTGAAGTGACCGGCACGGAGGCCTGGGGCTGCACTAGCTGCCTGAACTCAAAAAGGTCTGCAGGTCTTGGGAGTCTTGGCTGTGTACCCACAAAGCTTGCACGGAACTCTGCAGGTGCCTCCTGATCTTCCAGCACAGCCTGCACCGGCTGCTGAGGACGCAGAGCTGCGAGTGGGTCAAGTTGCTCCGAAGCTCGAAGCCTCAAGCCCCAGCGGCGTACACCCAGAATCCAGCTGCAAGTACGAAGCCTTAAACACTCAACCGCCCTGAAGTAAGAAGCATCGCAGACACTCTCAAAACCCCAGCAAACCTCCCGGAGCCTTCAGCAATACAAACCACCGCGATGCTCCAATACTCGAAAAACTCATGCCGTAAACCCTAAACCCTAAACCCTAAACCCTAAACCCTAAACCCTAAACCCTAAACCCTAAACCCTAAACCCTAAACCCTAAACCCTAAACCCTAAACCCTAAACCCTAAACCCTAAACCCTAAAACCCTAACCCTAAACCCCGAACCCTTAACCCTACAATAAACCCTAAACCCCCCTAAACCCTAAACCCTAAACCCTAAAAACCCTAAACCCTAACTAAACCCTAAACCCTAACTAAACCCTAAACCCTAAACTCTAAACCCTAAACCCTAAACCCTAAACCCTAAACCCTAAACCCTAAACCTTAAACCCTAAACCCTAAAATGGGCCCCCGTTTTTGGGAGGTCCACTTCCATGCCGCTTCGGTGCGCTCCAAAGGCCGCCGGCCGCAGCCCGCCGCCCGGGCGGCCGTGGCCCCAAAGCGCCGTTAGAATAGCAAAAACGGGTGGTCCTTTTGTCTTCTTTGTCGATCTTTTGGTCCTGTGGGGGTGGGCTGAAATTACTAATTTCAATGAAGGTATGGATATATTTTCAAGTAATAATTTTGGTTGAGAGCACTTTGTATGTGAAATTTATCGATATATGGAAAGACTAAATCTTAAACAATGTTACTCTAATTTGCTTGACATTTGTTACAATAACAAATATGCTTGCAAAACATCACCAATTTACCCAACAAATTGTGATATCATGTTTTATTGCATCAGTTTATAATGATTTAATATTAATATCATCAAAACAAGAAAATGCTACTACCATTTCAGATTTATTGGACCAACATTTCCATGCCAAAATATTGTCCAAGGTACAACACAGTTATCATATGCCTATGATTATAATATACCAGCTGATAATGAATTGATGAGTTTCCTGGGGGCTAACTCCAAGCTTGCAAGTGTCTACGGGCTTTGGGTCCTGGGCAAGGCTTCATCTGCTTCCCATGAAGTTGCAGACCGGTGCTCCAAGGTTTGCACTTCCCATGCCAGGGCATGGCCCTGTGTCCGGAGAGCTCCACAACCAGAGCCGCTAGAGTGAGATTTTGGCTCCACTTGCGGAGCCGCTTAGGGTGATAGGTGCATGATCAGAAACGGAGAGCTGATGCTCAAAGGGGTGTCGGCTGCAGTTTCATCAGATCCGACAGGTCCATTGCCATAGGCTCGTACAAGATCGCCCCAAGCACGGACTAACAACTTCAGGCACATGTCCAAAGCTGACACATGGCATTTGGGCATCATCTGCTCTTTTGTTGCTTGGCTGTGTAACGGCCACGCAGCCCATTCCCCTATAGTCGGTTGCCTAAGGTCCCTGACCCTGGTTTTTAACCATTCGGCTCAGCACGTGTGCTGCCCCGAGATTGGTCAGGTGGCACCGGGTACTGTACAAAGTCACAAAATTGTTTAGGCAGTGTCCTGCATGATGGATGTGTGACATCACGGCCTTAAATGCGAAATCGGGAAACCGAATTATGTTGTGCTGTAGCAATCAGAATGCTTTGGATCAGCCTCGGATTCTCACACCTCCATCTCGGCAGTTTCTGTTGGCAAGGGAGTTCCCTTCGCTCCTGATTCGCATGCCTGTTGAGATAGTCCACGTTGCCTTTGCAGACAAAGGCCACTGTTCCAGGTTGTTCCATTCTTACAAGCATCGTTCGGTAGCATGGTCGCAGCGCGCAAACTTTAAATCTTGCGCGCTTCGCCAGTTGCATGATCGATTCTTGCCGGCTCCTCTTCGCAGGTCGACACGGAAGACAGCCAAGACTCACCACAGGCAGATCAAGGGCTCGTGACTGACCTCCGCATGCTTCCTCCACTGAACTAGGGTTTGTGTGATCTTTTTATCGACACGATTAGACACCTTGTTGTAATAGGATTCTGTATGAGTATGCCTGGCAGCCTCGTCAGCATGCACATTGTCGCTTGGTCAGAGTTCTCACAAGGATCTGCGCAGCAATCTTGTCGCCCGTTTGTGCAGTCGGTAGTGCCTGCCTCTGTTTACCCATGGAAACTTCTGTTGCGCTCGGCGATCCTTCCATGCTTTTGACAGGAGAAGCCTAGCCGCGTCTCCATGGTCCGGGGCCCGAAAAAGATTGAATCCAATCCCAGCCCTGAATCCCAAACGCCGATAGGAACCACTACTTCGTGGCATTGAGGAGTTCTGTGTGTTTCCCGCGATGTTCGAATCAATTCCCGTGGAAAAGCTCTCAGAGTAGGGGGTTCGTTCTTGAAATTTGTTGTCTTAGTTGGGTCTTCTCTCTCCAGGTTCATGATTTCTATGGTTCCGGGTTAGCTTCAGGCCTGGGGCTCCATACTAGACTCTTAAATCCCCAAGTCTTTCAGCAGCTAGAGTCTACTAGAGTTCGACGGGAATTCACTTCATCCCTGGCCTACACTGCTTTGGGAGAATTCTTGCCGACGGTTGCCGGATGAGGTGAGGCGTTCATTGTGCCGGAGATAAGTGCCCAGATCATCAGCACTGGTCCTTCTGCTCCCCACACGAGCTGTCTGGTTGTGGTTGTGACGGGAGCACATGCTCCGCAAAGGCCCCGACGGTTCATGATGCACACTGCAAAGAGTCGGATGAGAGTGAGGCTCGCTTCGCTGCCCGAGTGAACCCGTAGGACGTGGGCTGTGGTTGAAGCAGTGCTACTGGTAGGGTAAGAGGTTCATGAGGTGAATTCCGGCAAAGTGGTGCTCTCGCAATTCTTTAGATGGGCTCAGGAGGCTTAATGAGCGCACCGTTTGGCTGTTTGCACCGTTTGGCTGTTTGCAGCGCCATGCACAGGTGATCGGCTCGCCCCAGTCGGGAGAGGCGGCTTCCGCTGTCTGAAAACCTCAATCCCCAAACCGTCATAATCCTCATGCCCTCAACCATGCTAAACCCCAACTTCTGGGCCAGTTTCATTCAACTCAATGCTGCCGTAGGGAAGCCAGGCTCCCTGGGTCGAGTACTCCGAGCCGAGGCAGGGCCCGTTTACAGCATAGTTCCTGGCAGAGTTCGCAGGCTTATCTCTGGATATTGGATTGTCGGCTGTGATGCTCCGTGTTCTCTCGCATCCCTTGTTTGTTGACTTCTGAACAGCATGCGGAAATGGCAATCCTTTTGTTGAGTACGTGCTGCACCTACAAGCCAAATCGCAGGCAGGAGGTCGACCAACCCTCCGAAAACGCCGTAGCCCAAGAGATGCGAGCACCCACGCCGTTCCGGTCGATGGGACGTGCTCCGGCAGTTTGACCAAGCTGGTCGCATGAAGCGCCATTTCATACGCAGATGGCGAATTGCAAGAAACCGGAAGGCAAAAAAGGCGCAAAGGGGGGTAAGGGAGTTCGGGGGTAAGGGGCCACTGAGGGCTCTGATGCTGGCACTGTCAGCTCCTGCGGGGACAGTCTGCCATTCAGGTCGAGATGGTCGAGGTAAATGTCGAGGCGGCCGAGGAGCCAGAGGAGCTTCCACGCCGCCCAGCACAAATAGCAGATGCCATGCTCTACATGTAGTTTTTGCGGGATCTTGTGAGGAGTAGGGTGGCTACACCCTAACCCTAAACCCTAAACCCCAAACCCCAAACCCCAAACCCCCAACCCAAACCCCAAACCCCAAACCCCAAACCCCAAACCCTAAACCTTAAACCCCAAACCCTAAGTTTTGGGTTTAAGGTTTTAGGGTTTTAGGGCTCCTAGGGCTCCTCAGGCCTCCGGGCCGAGCTGGACGAGCTGCGTGATGCTCTGGCAAGGGAGCGGGCCCTGCGTGATGAGGCGGAGGCTGGCGAAGAGCCATGTGGGGGTTTACGAAAAGAAGGGACCCCTACAATAGACCCCCAAATAGTACTGTAGGATTCCAATAGACCCCCCAATAGTACTGTAGGAATCCCCAAAAACTACGGACTGCGATAAGGTACCCCTAACTTCGGGAACCCCCATGTGGGCCAAGAACACACGGAGCAAAGGAGATGGCGTGCATACTCCTAGGTACACATGAAAGTGTGACATACATCGACTTCGTTTCTGATGTGTGCGCAGCAGCAGAGCTGCTGCTTCTCGAGGTTTCCCAAGCTAACGAGACATTGCCAGACGGTGCGATCGTGTACGATCCGACTTATATCCGACCATCTTCCATTCCTGCTCTTCAGGCTGCTCAAAGTCGACTTTCAAAGAAGCTGAGCAGCGCGGAGGACTGAATCGAACATGTCGACTGCTTCGGCCAAGCACGCAAATACAGAACGGTGTAAGCTGGGCAAGCTGTTGGAAACCCTTGCGTGTGCAGGCTCATACCTGGCTCGTCTCTGATAGCAGTTGCAGCAAGATTATTTACATCTGTCGACATTCTGACGGCGTAACATTGAAAATCGTTGACCGTGTCTGCTTTGTCAGGGACGCGCCTCGCAGCTAGCCACACAGCTCCAGCGCTGCAAGGTGCCGATGTGTGACGTGTGACATGAGGGATGGAGCGTTTTCCACTCGCATAGACCGCTTGAGTGACGTTGCAAACGAAAGAAGCAGTTTCGCAGGTTGAGCGAGATGAACTTCGGCGTCAGCTGCACGAGAAGTCTGAGATCCACGTGGATCCTTGGCATGGGGAGTATCTGTCGAACTACTTGACTGTTCGCAGTTGCAAGTGTTGTGGAAGCGCCGATTGCGGCAGCCAGCTCTTGAAGTAGTCCTGTGCATGTGTTGGCGAGGAGCTCACACGGAAGTTGCGCAAAGCGCAGGAGGTGAGCCCTGTTGCAATGCAGGTTTGATGTAGATCACGGCAGCTGCTGTCATGTGATGTTCTTGTACTCGGCCCGTTAGAGCTGGGTTGATCTTGATGGGAGGCCAATAAGACCCTGGATGGTGAGCTCAACAAAGCAGAGGCCGCTTCTTGCGGGAAGAGCCAATGCAAAAGTGCAATTGAAGACAGATGAAGACAGACAGGGATGACAGGAATGTGACCCATGCGGCATACGCTTTTCATTCCCAGTTGTCGCCTCGAACCATGACTCTGACTTCTAGCCAGTCAGGCTCTTCGCCTTGCGGCGCAGAACCGTGCTGTGGCAGCTCGCGAGGCACGAGGCCAAGTGGAGGCCAGCGGGGAGGCTCAGGCTGTGGAGGCCGCGGAGGCTGCGGGCTTGAGGTTGTGCTCGCGGAAGTGCGCAAGCGGGAAGGATGACGGAGCATGGATCAGATGAAAGCTCCAACACGAGACGACTGGGAGCTTTTTTACGAGTTCCGTGTCCGACCGAATCTGTGCATCAGGCAGGACCTTTTCATTCCGGTTACGAGCTGGCCAGGCGCTGCTTGATTCTCTACGGGATCAGCTTCGAGACGTTGAAGAGGCCTTTGTATGACAATCAGAGTATTTCAATACAACAACGAGCGTACGCCCATGTACCGGTTGAGTGTGCGCTCCACGCCTCCGTAGGAGCTTGCGGGAGATGTTTGAGTCTTGTTTTAGGACAAATAGCATTCGTCGCTGGTATATGTCAGGGATTTAAAGTGTCACGGGAAGGGGGCGGGGGGGGGGGTGTTTCTCGACTCGAGGAGGGCCCCCCGGCCCCCCTTTTGGAACCCACCCCCCACTTGGACCATTTTTGGGATCTTCAACAACTTATGCTGACATACGCCACACGAAACACAGATGCTCTTGTGCATGCGACGCTGTTTTTGGGTCTTCAACTTATGCTGACATATAAAGCGCCGCCTCCGCCTCCGCCTCCTCCTCCTCCTACTGCTACGTTAGAATCGTGGAGGGAGTATCCTGTCAGGCTGACAGTGCTGAAGTTGCAGTGAGCTTCTTGAAGATCAAGGCGCTGCTTCGCCCTCAGCCTGACAAGTAGACGGCTGGCCGAAGCCGTTTTCCAGCCCAAGGGGCCGTACTTTTTTTGGTTGTGACGGCATCAGATGGAACGAACTCCGAGGCTGGAAGGCTTTGCTTTGGAGCCGCAACTTCCAGCTCCCAACAGCCAAGGGCTCAAGGATCCAGAGCCGGAGGACCGACGCAACAGGGGAGATTGCAGACTCCCCGCCTGATAAAGATGCTTGCTGATGTAAGTAGTTGCAGGAAGAGCTTCCCACTGCTGGCGGCCTGCTCCGTGAGTGGGCCTCCGTCTATGAGAATACAGAGGCCAGAGAACGACCGTCGGACCTGCAGGTGCCAGGGAGCGGACTTTCGTGTGTTCGCAAAGCATTCGCAAGAGGAGCATGGGCTCGATGATTTCATGGCTTCCTCTTGCAGGGCGTGTGCAGTGTAGATGGGGTTTGGCTTTTCATGCTTTTCATGGGACCTCCCGACACGCTTTGCGGAAACCATGGAAACCTCGCCTGCGTATTTGGCAATAAGCGGCTGTGGGTCCCCTTTCAGAGGTGATCATTAATCAAGTCCCTCGCGAGGCTGGTCGAGATGCAGCAGGTCCTGTGCTTCTGCAGCACAGGCCTTCGAAGGGCCAAACAGGGATATGTTAATGTTGATAACTTTTCCACGTATGACACGATTCGGGAGTTCGCGGGTCGGTTCAAGATCTCGGTCTACTCTTAGTCATCTGACGATTGTAGGAAACGGAACATAAGCTATGCTCCAAAAGGTTGAGAGTGATAAAACCATTTCAGCCCGGCGCAAGGAGCCCAGGCTGGAACAAGGCCAACAAGCAGCGTGAGGTGGGTCTGCCAAGAAGCACTGCTTTCCCAAGCCCGAGATGCCCCCTAATCCACACACCACCCCAAGACTGCACCTTGAAGGCACCCACCTCGCCGCCCAGCGCGCGGGGCGCTGGCGAGCAGCTGGCGCAGCTCTCGCTGCGTCGAACGGCGGCAGTCAGGGGATCACTTGAACATTTGAGTCAATCTTGCGTGTCGCAGGAGGGCATCTCGCCCCATGCATGGACTCGCAATGCTTAGAAGAATGAGGGATGGTGACAAGCTCTAGCGGTGCGCGAGATTTTAAGATACGTTGGGCAAAGAGCCATCATGATTCTGAGGCTGGGCACATGGCTGGCCGGTGAATTGTAGCTGAGTAGTTGCTGTAGGTGTAGAGTAGAGCCTGTGGCACGCGCGGGCGTCCCATTGCCGCCTTCGCAGGTTGAAGCAGCGCAAATGCAGACTAGATACAGTACCTTATGCAGGACTTTTCGGGTTTGCATGTACCTCTTCTCAACTGGATGAGCAGGTGATCTTTCCGAGATCAAAGCATTGAAGAAGCCGCCGCCGCCCATCCGGATGCTGATGGAGGTCTCGTCGTCGGTTCGGCGAACTTTTCATAACAAACGCCATTTGTGAAATCGCAGTGAGCTCTCCTTCGTTGAAAGTCAGCATTTGCAGCGTCCAGCTGGTCTATGGAGCCCCTGGACCCAAAGCGGAGGTGTGCTGCTTGCTGTTCCACATACAACCTGTCAAGCACTTGGACGAGCAATGCGTGCCTCTGCAGCACCAGAGTGCCTTTTTTGTGCGTGCGATCTCTTCCAAATCCACAGCTCGCAGGAGCTCCCTGAGAGCTCCTGAAGTTTATCCTCAGGGCATCTCAGGGCCTCAGGCCTTGGGCTCTTAGGAGTCCTTGTGTGCTCAGGTCCACCATCGTTTGCGGACCGACTACTGGGAGCCCGCAGGTTCCTTAGTGTCTGCCCAGGGGGCTTCTGAAGTTCTTGCCACTGGCACTTGTCAGAGTACAGTAGCGCTTGGTGCCCAGGCTCGGCGATACTTGCTGTCGGACCCGTTCCTCCTTTCAAAGCTCCGGTCGCATGGCAAGGCCGGCGTGAACCAACCGTTCATGCTTTGTACCTGCAAGGGGGAGAAGGGGGGCGGACTTGACACGGCATGCCAAAAAGAGAACCTTCTTGCAGGACGTGGGAGCGTCTCAACGGGCCAAGATCAAGAAATACTTCAAGGCCACACCGTCTTTACTGGCACATCTCTCCTGTCATTTCGAGAATCGAGCAGCTTTCCTCAGAATGCTCTCCAGCTGTCACTGGCACCTTCTTGTCGCTGTTCGTGCTTTCAGAATTAGATGAATCCCAGGATCCGGAGTTCAGCGCAGAGCGAATGCTGAAGTGCTCCCGAGCCAGAAGCCAAGTTGAATGCAGTCTGTTGCGGCGTGTTGCTGGGTTCCGTGGATGGCCGCAGTGAACTCAGGCCGCCTTTGAACTGTACAACTGTGTCCCTTGATTGCAAAATTAGTGCCCTTGATCCTGGACGAAGTCATCATGCTTCATGGATCAGAGGGTACTTACTTTTATTCGCAGCTTGCTCTGACCAAAGGGATCACTTGCCTCATCCTGGCAAGGTTTCGCGCCTGATGGAGATTGAAGAGTGCCCCGGCAGTGTCGAATCTCATACGAGGGAGCCTTTACCTGTCACGAAAGGCATGTCATGGCCATCGCAAAGCAGAGTGAGTAGACAGACGAAGAAACGAGTTGAGCCGGGTGATTGTGAGCCGTCGTCACCCTGCCTGTTGCGCAGTTGGACTGATGCCAAGATTCTCCGGGGACGAACGTTGATGCTTCTGGTGGTGTCAACTCTGCAACGGAGGCCAACGATATCTTCATTCTGTCGAAACGACTCGCGAAGCAGCTAAACTGCAACAAGGCTTTTTCATGTTGACTGGCAGCCCCATTACATGTCCAACTTGTAGGTCCACTGATGCAGTATGTGGCACACTTGATCATCTGTTGAGAAAAGTGCGCTTGGCACTTTGCACTCGTGGATTCATCAGGCTTGCATGTCATCAGCATGCTGCCAAGGCGTCACCTGTACCACTACCCCTGCAAGCAGCAATGAAACTATTCCATCCGCCACGTGAGGATGTGATTTAGTGGTGTTTCAAAGTACGCACCGAAACAAAAGAGACATGACACATCGGGGCTGCTTGAGTACACGGAACATATTTTCGGTCTCTATAATTAACTCGGATTTTGGAATTTTTCATGGGTCATTCGCCAAATTGATTTCCCTTTAGATCTGGTAATTCAGGATTGATAACGGAATCGATATTTCTCAAATAATTATGAATATAATATATTCCCTAACGTTCCTGGATATACATCGTATTTGGCAGGTTCGCGTGTGTATGCATCATTTCTGAGGTGAACTATATTATCCCCATAAAAGGCTACGGGCTCGACCCTATTTTCGCTCTGCGGCCGCCCTGTCGGTTGCCCCGCCTCCTCTTCCGGTCAATTTGGCTGCTTGTGAGGGCCTTGCAGGGGGATCCGGAAAGTTCCGGGAATTTTCAAGCATATTGTCTAAAAATCCTAGGAATTTGGGGAATCACCCGAATCTGAAAATTCCCGGAACTTTCGGAATCACCCGGATTGAGGTTTAGGCTTTCCGGGTTGGATTTAAGGTTCCAGCGCAACAGTGATGACGTGGGTGCCCCTTCACCTTCAAGGAAATCTTCAAGGAAATCTCTTGGTCCAGGGTAGTTCCGATGACGGTCGCCGCCCGCCAGCTGTTCAAGGGGGTTCGGCCCCACCACCACATATCAGCAACAGCTCTCGAAAAATCCTAGGAATTCAAAATTCCGGGAATTTTCGGGATCCCCCGGGTTCAGGTTTTTACGCTTTATGGTGTAGGGTTTTGGGTTTTAATAGAAATTGTATAGGGTTTGTGTCCGGAGTTTTGTCGTGTTTTGGGGGGTTTTGTTTTTTGTTTTTGCTGTAATGGTTTGGGTTCTGTCGGGTGTGGTGGGGGGTGGGTGGTTTTGGGGTGCTGAGGGGTTGGGGCTGAAAGGCTGGGGTTTTGGGGGGGTTTTCCCGAATGTTCGTGGTGGTGGTCCCGTGGTGGTGGTCCGTGGTCCCCTGGTGGATCGTCGTGGTGGT
>CAJNDS010002831.1:0-69452 GCA_905221605.1 Symbiodinium natans
ATTATGATTACTATTATTATTATTACTATTATGATTATTGCTATTATTATTATTAGTATTACTACCAGTACTACTATTATTATTACTACTACTATTATTATTACTACTACTACTATAATTATTACTACTACTACTCCTATTCCTACTCCTACTCCTACTACCACTACCATTACTACTACTACTACTACTGCTACTACTACTACGATTACTATTACGATTACTACTACTATTACTACTACTACTACTATTACTACTACAACTACTACAACTACTACTACTACTACTACTACTACTACTACTACTACTACTACTACTACTACTACTATTACTGCTACTGCTACTACTACTACTACTATTACTACTATTAGTACTACTACTAATACTAGTACTACTACTACTACTACTATTATTATTATTATTACTACTACTTACTACTACTACTACTACTACTACTACTACTACCTATTACTATTATTACTACTACTACTGCTACTACTACTACTACTACTACTACTACTGTTACTACTACTACGACTACGACTACGACGACTACTACTACTACTACTACTACTACTACTACTACTACTACTACTACTATACTACTACTACTACTACTACTACTACTACTACTACTACTACTACTAGTATACTACTATTACTATACTACTACGATTATATTTTTACTATTACTACTACTACTACTATTACTACTATTGTATTTATATCATACATTATATTTTATATTTTATATGTAGTTTATTATAAATTCCCATTATTATGTATTTTATATTTCGAATTAGGTCTTAGATATTAAGTATCATAATATATTATATATATATTATATTATATTATACATATTTGTTGAATGCTATATATATATATATATTCGACATGAAATATTAAGTATTATTTATTCTATGTTTTGTACTATAAATGAACCAGTTTGTATTATATGATATTATATCATAAACTATTATCTTATAGTATATCATAAACTATTATCTTATATTATATTAAATTAAATTATATTATTTCATATGTTTTATAATGTATTTTATATGATATCTTATATTATATCCATTTTATATATTATATTATATTGCCGTTTTGTTTTTTCAATATTTTATTATATATTCCATGATAATATTACATATTGTACATGATATGTTATGTTAAAATTAATATGAATCATAATAATATTGATATTAATAGAAACATAAATATGAATAAAATAAGTATAGATATGCAGAATATATTGGTCGATCGCGTGGGGAACAACGTACCAAAACTCGAGTTTAAGCGCCTCGAGATGCGTTTTGTGTGAGAGGGTTGTCGATCGTGCTTCGAACACGTACAAAAACTCGAGTTTTCGCGCCTCGAGATGCGTTTCGTGTGAGAGGGCGGGTCGTCAATCGTGCCCGGAAAACCTTTCCAAAACTCGAGTTTTAGCACGTCGACACGCGTTTCGTGTGAGAGGGTCCTCGATCGGGTTCCGAAAACGTACGACAACTCGAGTTTTCGTACTCGAAGTCGAAGTTTATTTTCTTTTTGATCCTTTTTTATTTATTTTTTGATCCTGGGCTGCGTTATTTTTTTTTTGATCCTTTTTTATTTTTTTTGATCCGGCAGCCCCCGCTTCGCCGCTTTAGCGTCACTTCTCTGAATCACCGGCCCCCTTTCAAGGCAAAGGAGGGGGGGGGGGGGGTGGGCAAGTCGCCTCGCCAAGGAAGCGCCTGGGTGACGTGGTGGGCGAGATCGTCGTTGAACACCAGGACTTCGCACAGGGGAATGGCTTGAAGGGGATGGGGCCGAGCTGCTGTAGGAAGCCTTACGGCTCCGCCAGATTGGGGGGCCAATTGAGAAGTTTTTGATGAGTAGAGAAAGGATTCATATGATCTTGGTGGAGGACGTCGAATGACACGCTGGAAGCTCCAAAACATCCGTAAGCCATATCGAATGATTGTAAGCCTTAGCCGCCGAGACGCCCTGAAAGATCCGAGCACGTGTACAGTAAACTCCCAGAAGTTGGAGCATCCTTATCCCCATACCCCCAAAAGGTATACCAAGGGGAATCCCAGCTCTAAGTATCCTTAAAGCCATGTTCCAAAATTCCTGGAGTTTACTGTAACTCCTACATCGACATGCCCCTGGCAAGGAGGCGCGGAGTAAGGTCGATGACGAGGTTCTCAGGCTCCGGCATGTTGGACGCCAGTCGGGCCGACCTCTGCCCTTAAGGACCCTTTTTAGCCCCGAAGAGCAGAAGCACCAGTGTTTGGGCCCTAAACCCTAAACCCTAAACACATCTAAACCCTAAACCCTAAACCCGAAACCCGAAACCCTAAACCCTGAACCGCAAACCCTGAACCCTGAACCCCCTAAACCTGAAACCGCAGGCGATTCATGGACCCCGCCCGCGAGGAGCTGAAGCAGTGGAGCCAGAGGACCTTCTGGGTGCAAAAAAAGGCTTAGGGAGTTCTAGGGAGTTTAGGGTTTAGGGAGGTTAGTTTAGGTTTAGGGTTTAGGGTTTACGGTTTACGGTTTAGGGCAGGGCTTAGGGAGTTTAGGGTTTTCGCAATTTCTTAGGGCCTGATACTGTTTGGGATTCAAGAGGGGTTGGGGTTCAATGGGTCGAGCCTTGGGTAGGTTCGGTGCTTAGGGTTTGGTGTTTGAGGGTAAGTCTTAGAGCATCATACAGCTTCAGTTTTGGATTCGTAGCACGCAGGGAGAAGATCTCCCAGAGGCTTCTTAAAGGGGGTGGGGGCCGGGACCCCAAGCTCCGAACCCCAAACCCTAAACCCTGCACTATAAAACCCCCAGATCTGGATACGGTCAGCAGGCAGTCGGGTGCGTGGAGGAAGCGCGTTGCCACACAACTGGCTGTGGGGAGTCCCCCTCCCCCTCGAAACCCGAAACACGCAAGCCTAAACCCGAAACCCCAAAACAAATACGCTTCTTGGGCTCCTGCCCCAAGAAGGGCTTGTGGGGGTTCGCTTGTGACAGGGGTCACTTCTCTAAATTCTGGTCCCTTTGAACCCTAAACCCTAAACCTTTTCTGGAACTGCAGTTAATATTTAGGGAACCCAGAAAGGGACCACCATTTTGAGAACTGGCCACATGGTGTTGGCAATGTTTTCCCCATCCCAGCAACAGAGGAGCAAAGTCAAGTCCCTGGCGGCCGAGGGCGCCTGAAACCGGCGCAGGTTCAGGAAAGCCATGGCACCTGTAAGACTATACTGCCTAAACCCCAAGAGACCCCCCCAAAAAGGCATAAGCCACGATGTGCGGACGTGACGAACCTGAGAAGCCTTGCCTGCCTCGTGCGACAGTGAGAGTCGACACCTCAACAGGATCGTGCCTCGCCTCAGTCCGAGTGCCTAAAAGCCTAGCACCCCATAGTGGCCTGTGGCCCCCTCACAGCACCCAAGCCCCAACCTAGCACGCCCAGGCTCCTTGGCAGCCCAGACGTCCTAAGCCCAGGTTGCAAAAAAAGGGAATACTGTTGTAGGGCGTGTGCACGCACGCTGTAGAATAAAGCGCGGGCTGCCAACGAGTTCTTTACAACGCCGGGCCCCATCAGAGCTGGGCAGGTTGCGAAGTAGCCGCCTGGCCAGGGAATGTCTCCACAGTGAAGGCAGCCTCTCCCGAAGCTCTTAAGCTTTTGGGACCACCATTTTCTCGGGATGTTTATGTGACCCTTGTGTGGCCCCTTGCGAAGAGCACCGCAAACCTGGCTCAACACCCCTTGAAAACCCCAAGCTGGAATGTCGTGCTCCCGAGAGAAGAGAAACTCTCAGTCCCCGACTCGGTTTTGTGATGGGTTTGGGTGCTGTAGGATGATGGAGGTGCAAGATGTTTCTTGTCTTGTAGCAAGAAGAAGAAACGAATTATCAGAGCTTCCCCATAGTTCTTGTGCCGTTCCGGTCCGCGATGAGATCTTAAAGGGTCGAAGACCCCCAAACTTCCTCCACCCACACAACCTCCCCCCCCCCCCCCCCCAACCCCACGAAACCCCCCCCCAAATTTGCGGTTTTCGGAACATGGGTCCACGGTGCAGCCGTCGCGATTTTCGCTTGTGTGCTTCATGGCCACGGCAAAAAAGTCCTGCCTGTGGGGGCACCCAAAGCCCATAACCCCCCAAAGCCTCTTAAGTCCACAATCTGGCTTGTTCAGTGAAAACAGCCGGCCCATGTTTATCCATCTGTGGCTCAAGGTCGGTGCCCCCCAAAGACGGAGGAAGCGCCCCTTGAGACGCTCAAGTGATGGCTTCCGATTGCGCCTGCTCCTGCGCTCCCCGCGCTTTCTGAGGCGGTATGCGGATGGCGAGACATGGCGGGCCTCTCGGACTATTGTCATTGAGCACCGCGGTCGCTTCCGCAAAGGCCAGAGGCCTGAGGCCCCTGAGGATGTGGGTTCAGGGTTTAGGGTTTGGAGGGTTTAAGGTTTGGGGCTTATAGGGTTTAAGTTTAGGGTTTAGGGCTTAGGGTGTGATGCAACTCAGGTTTGGCGCCCGAGCCATCTTGCGAAGAGGAATGCCTCGGAGCCTCACGTGGCAACCGCAGCATCTGCCAGGACTTCTCGCACTCCTTCCAAACCCGAAACAGGCCGTTCACCGTGAAGGGAGTTGATTCGGGAGCATAAGAGATATGACCAGGTAGATGGACCACAGCACCAGCCTTTTCATGATTTAGCTCCAATTTAGGCCTCTACATTGAAGCCGTGGGGCCGTGTGCCCTTCGCTGTGGGAGGACTGCATCCTCAGCCCTTCCTGTCCCGGCCTCTTTGCCGGCCACGGGCTTCAACTTCACGCCCCTCGCTGTAGTCTGCTTAGGATTGTGGTGTTTGTTGTTCTTTGACAACCAAGGGGCTATTCAACAACTTTCTTTCATTGAGGCTCTAAGCGGAGTACAATGGACCGGGGGGGAGATCTGGGGTTCGTAGGCGTCTTCCGACTGAACTCTGTCAGTCTTCGAAGACCTTCGTACAGTGTCTGCTGTGTGCTATGATTGTGAAAGCTGTTGATGGTTTTCCTTTCTCAAGGTTTTCAGGTGTTGGGGCTTTAAGATTTTCCGTTCCCGATGCCCAACTGGATTTTGCTCGCATCTGGGGGTTGGCACCTGCACGGGGCACCTCTCTGGTTTTTTGGGTTTGCAGTGTTTTGTGAGTTTGTAGAGGTCCTTTCGGAGGGCCAAGACAAGAGGTTCTTTTTTTGGCAAAATCACTTTCAAGGCCTGGGATTGCCTTCAGTGTCTCAAGCCTATACCCTCGAGCCCCTTTTGTACAGTACGTCCTACAAAAACCTAGGGTTTCTGAGCACTAAACGGTGCGGTCCTGACAAGGTCTCTAGAGAAGGTCCCCTGGGCTATGTTAGGACGAGAGCCGAGGAAGACTTCAGGCTCCCAGTCACATTTCCACATGGTGAACTTTTTAGCCCTAATCAGCCCACACACACACACACACACACACGTGCACCTTGCCAGTACTCGTAGAGTCGTAGAGCTGCTTGGGGAGCCAAGGCGCTAGAGATCCAGAAGCTCTGCCGGGCACGGATGGCGCTCTGACTCGAAGTACGCCTCCTGGGTTTCGGGGCTTCGGAACTTGCGGTGCAGTGGCTGGTGAGGTCTGGGGGAGCAGAGCTTCCATACACAGCCTCAATGAAGTGTCGCAAGTGCCCCTCTCTTCGCAAAGAGGAGTCCCATTGCTTCGAGCAGCTGCGGCCACAGCGGACGCCTCCACGGTGGTACGGCGCGGGAACGGCTCCCCGGTCAGAGGATGCTGCGCTTCAGGGTGACAGTGACAAGGGGACCTCCTTACGTGAGCAACGAAAAGGGCTGACAATTCTGGCGGGGTCTTTGGTGGTTGTTGGCGTTTGCGGGCTGTTTGTGCATGTTTTTCGGAACCGACCCGGAGCCCTCGAATGGCTTTCGCATGCTTTCGCGCACTGCCGCAGCCCTGCCAAAAAAAATAAGGCCCTCTGCCTCTTTGGCAACTTGGGCGCCGCTCCGGCGGCTGAAGCCATGAGGCCATGATGTTTGATATGTTTGCCACGATGCTGATCTGACACCTCGCGACTCAAGGCTTCTTACAAGAACCTCCCGAGATGCCCCTTCCGTGTTCCACAGGAGGCGCGTGGCGCAGGTGCTGGGTGCGGAGCTCTTCCTCGTGTCCACGGAGGCCCCCGGGAAACGAAGAGCGAGGCGAAGCCTCCAGTCCTCCATCGCACCCTAAGCCGCTAAGCATCGCTAAGCAGGTCAGCCTCTTAATGGCCTTAAAAAGGAAATTTTAAGATACAGGAGCCAGAAGCTGGGGGGCAGGAGGGCTCGGGGATGGGATTTCGGGTTGAGTTTGGGTGCCTTTATTGGGGGGTTTGGGGTCGGGAGTCGAGGTCTGGGCTGTTGAGGGCCTACTTAAGGAACATGCCCGCCGCCAATCGGGAGGCCACGGAAGCCAACCTCGAGCCATTTCGCCCCTGGCAGCGGGCTGACCTGGCCGCCAACTCAGTGGATCCCGCAAGGCGGGGCCCCAGCGTTGCGTGGAGAGCTTTACCCCCCCCCCCCCCTTTTTCCCCTTCTCCCACTCCGGGTTGGGTTCTAAAGTGATAGTCGGTACCTAGTCTAGCGTTGGTGATCGCATACTCACATACTCATATTCCTCCTCTAGGTTTTCCCGAAAACCCCAAGAAGCCTTTTAAACCCTAAGGACCCTAAGGACCCCAGGTATCTCAACGAGTTCCCCGGCTGGAAGGAGGCCTTCAACATGGAAGGTGCTCTTTTTGGACTCTTCAGGGGGGCCATTCTGTTAACGACCCTTCCATCCGCCTTCTGTGCATCTTCTCTGTCTCTGTCTCTCTCTGTGTCTCTCTCTCTCTCTGTGTTTGTTTTCTTGAAGCGGAGGGGGAGGCTCTGGGTTCGTAGCAAATTTGGGCTCAGAATCCGGAGTTGTGTCTGTTCGTGGGTTCCGGCAGAGAGCGGGAGGGAGGTATGGATAAAAGGGAACTGTGGTCTCATCTTGCCGGGTTGCGCAAAACCAACCACATACGCTCTTGCGAGGCAACTTCCTGGGTGGCATCGTCTTCCCTGGTTCGGGCTGGTTCCAAGTGTACAGTTTGAGGCCAGGGTTTAGGGTTTAGGGTTTTGGGTTTAGGGTTTAGGGTCTTTTTGTTTTGGGTTGGGATGTGTGGCTCTTCGGGTTCTGGGCCAGTGACAGTACAGGAGGGGGGGGGTTTCAATTGTCCTTCTGGGCCCATGCAGTGCACAGCCCGATGACACTGGGCACACGGCCATTTGGGGCACACGACCAGGCTTTGAGAGCCAATGCCCATCTAGACGCTTGCCTGAAGCCTTCCGCTCCAGTGTGACCACCCCAGCATTTGTGTAGACTATGACAAGCCACATTAAAGGATCCTGAGGTACTGTAGCTTACAAAAACGGATATTCGGGTTCGTGAGGCGTTGCAAGGAGCTCATCGACGAGGAGGAGCTCCAAAGGGGGTGACTCGCCAGAAGGGTCGAGTCCCATGCGATTTAGGGGTTGTGCAAAGGCTGCTAAGGGCTTTCGAGGTGTGTATTGAGTATATAGGGTTGTGCAGTAAGCAGGGTCCATAGCGTGACGTAAGAGAAGACCGGCAGTGGGGGTTATTTGAATCCTGCAATCGGAATTGTAGTGGGAAGCTTGCAGGTACCGGTACCGACACGTGGTCCTGTCGCGGTTCGACAACATGTGGTTGGAGCCCCATCCCCAGTTGCCGGACAGCCAGGGCTGCTGGATTCCGTGGCCTCTTGCCTGGCATTTCTCCTAGTTGTGGCTTTTGAAGCCCCTCCCCCCCCAGGCCACAGGGCAACAGGGCAAGATTTTATTTCCGGGTTCAGGGTGGCTGGGGTGGCTTCTTAAGAGCAACCTTCCGTGGCATAAGCCATACGCCTCCGAACCACCAAAGTGTATTTCCACCCTTTTGGTTCTCACGATGCCGGCGGATGTGGCATTAGTGTTCCAAAAGAGAGCCGAGGTATCGGGGAGGCAATGACTGGGGCGGCCTCAACGACCACCACGTCACTCGGCTTGTCTATGGGGTTCGTAAAATTCAAATTTGGTTAGGATGCGGCACGCGAGATGAGAGGCTTCCAGGTCCTGCAGCTTTGCGATGGCTGTTGGGGTTCTCCAACTGGGCCCCTCCTGTCTCTAACGAAGTCTAACGAAGGCCTGGTGCGACCGTCGCAGTGCGGATGTGTACATGTCCGGCCGGCACGACTCCGTCACGCAGACGGCCATGCGGAAGGAGCTGAGGCGAGAGGCAAAGAGCTCATCGGGTGAGAGGGTGAATGTGGGCAGTTCTGTAAACGAATAATGATTCCCGCACACTTTGGGGGACCCAGGAGAATGTAGAGAAGAAACTACCCATGTGAGAGGGTTGTAAACCATCGGGACTCCCTGCCAGGGAGTGGTACCACAGCTGCGGGAGACGCACCTATCCCGGGAGCCTGAATGTGACGAGGCAACTGCCTTTAGCACAGTTTGGTGTTTTTCTATTCTGGCCGTGGGGAAAGCCTTGCGCACGGGGTCTTTCTTCAGCCCAGGTTGAGAAGCACATTCGCTACATCCTGGAGAAGGCTGGCGCAACCCCACTCCGGATCCGATGGCCCTGAACATCGAACACCCAAAAGAAGAGCTCGAGGCAACGGATCTCCGAAGCCTATAAGCCTTCGGCTCCGAGATTGCAAGCTTGGCAAGCTGAGCCGCAGAACCCCGAAACCGTCTACCGCTAACTCTATATGGAACATGTCGCCTCCTTATAGCCCGGCTTTGGTTCTGCAAAAAACCAACAAAACTAGACTTGAAGACAAGAACTGGGCATATACAGCCAAATATCAAAGCATTGCGAAGCAGCCACAAAATACCTACAAACCGGAGCAACAACCTCAACATGTCTCCTAAGCCCCAAAAATACCCCAACAAAAGCCCAAAAAGAAGCCCAAAAGAGCCCAACAACAACACCAACAGAACCAAAAACACACACCCCAAAAGCCCAAAAACAAGCCCAAATCCAAATCGCACAGCCCTAAACCCGAAACCCTCAACCCTCAACCCTCAACCCTCAACCCTCAACCCTCAACCCTCAACCCTCAACCCTCAACCCTCAACCCTAAGCCAAAAAAGAGAGGCGGGCATCCCCATCTTCCGCTTCCACTCGGGGCCCTTTCGCAGCTGCGGCGGGGCCCAGGGCTCGCCGGGCCCGGGCAAGGGCTGCCGCTTCGAGGAGGACCCCTTTTCTGCAGGGGATCAGGGTTTAGGGTTTAGGGTTTAGGGTTAGTTTAGTCAGGGTTCAGGGTTTAGGGTTGAGGGTTAAGGGTTTAGGGTTCAGGGTTCAGGGTTTAGGGTTTAGGGTTTGGGGGTTGACTGCGGCCTCCCTTCTGCAGGAGCCGGGCGGGAAGGGAACAGGGCTGAATTGTAGAGGGTTTAACGAAAAGCAATGGGCTTCCGCTTCTTGTAGGCTTACTTGTGAAAAACCATCTTCGAAATGACGACATACAGTAGTTCTCCGTTCAACAGCAGCACAACGACGAACCCTGCACACCTGTGTTGTTTACAGGTTTCATCGTTTTCATGCGCGGTTCTGTCACTTCTTCTATGTGCTATGGGCCGCAGACTTCCCTATACCATGTGCTTGTTCGGTTTCAACATCGACTGTCGTTCCGGAACTTCATGGGACACGTGCCTAAGACGACAAACGTTTTGCGCGGAAGGTCCGCGGAAGGGTTCCGCGGAAGGAAATAGATTTCCATTAAAAGCATCATGGAATAAAAGCCATGGCTCAAATGGGCTTTGGACCAGGTTCGAAGGGGATGGCTGCGTTTCGCCAGTGCTGCTGCGAGGGCCCCATTGGCATCACCATTCTCTGTGCAGGAGCTTGGGATGCTCGGTAAGAGCAGCGGGACGCAGCTGCTGGATGCCCCCTGGGATCAAATGCTTGAAGGGAATTGCGATCGCTTGGGCGTTTGTGTTGGGCTTCGGCTTTCTAGGGAAGGGGGGGTGGGGTGAATTTGTACGGCTTTTTGGTTTGCAGTTTGGCAGTGGCTTTTCTCAGGTTTCCCGGATTGAGCCATTAGGTCGCAGGTGATTGCCCAAACACTGCAATATTGACCATTACTGACTCCTCCCAAACTCCGACTGCTTAGGTACTGGAGCGTCTCCGGCAGAAGAATGCCCCAGCGGCCCCGCGCGAGCCACTTCTTGCACTGAATCGGGCCGATGGGCAGCAGCACCTCAGCTTTAGGAACAGCCGCCCTAAACCCACTTCTTCTACCCTCGCGCCTTTATAGCCAGGCCCTATATAAGCCTTAAACCCTGCAACCCTGTGCTCCAGGTACACGCACCATCCTATGTTCCGAGACCTTCCCGTTGAGCCCTGGCCGGTGACCCAAGAGCACCTCGGAGCTTTGGGCTGACGTGCGCTTGCAGTAGGGTCCTTGAGGCAATCTTGCAAGGCTCTTCGCGCAATGCAGAGGGTCAGAGAGTGCAAGGAGCCTTTGAGGACTTTAACTCGCCACCTCGAAGCCCCCTCGAAGCCCCCTCGAAGCCCCCTCGAAGCCCCATCAGCACTCCGAGCTTGCGTGTGCGCGCACGCGTGCGCACGTGCATGCGCGCGTTTTGCATTTCAGGGGGGACTACAGAGGTATGTCTTCGACTGGACCGGCCTTCGCTGGCCCCGAAGCATCTGCCGGAGCGGCGAAGCAACGCCTGCGGGCCGCGCAAGGTGGGGGAAAAACCGGATGAAGCGAAGAGCGGGTGAAGTTGTGGCGATCTGGGTTTGGGGCTGGTGACCTGGGTTTATCCATCATGGCTTGAAGGGCTGAAAAGGTGGGCTCGGACGGTTTTTTTAAACCAGCTCAACCCCTTGGTGCCAGGAGTGACCACTGGACGGCAGAACGGGAGTACTGGAAGTGGCTCTGCCAGATACATGTGGCACATCTGCGGTCGGGGCTGCAGCTTGCATCTCCTCCCATGCCCATGGTGGATGCAGGCTACTTCCTGGGCATTGCAGTGGGGGAGGCGGTTCTCAGCAGTGACGGTCCTTTTGTCATGGGGACTATCGGAGCCATGCTGGGACACTGGGCAGCACGGGCAGCCACCATGTCGCAACGCAGGGCGCGGCCCTCGCACCTGTACGTGGCAGAAGTGGAAAGAGTCGAAGGAGAAGGTGAGGAGTGGTTTTGCGGCCTCCTATTGCGAGCCTTCCTGGAGGATTTGCACAAGCCCGCGCTCCACTGCCGGCCGCCCTCCTTGGCCTCGCTGTCGCAGTGGCTTGAAGACCAGGTCACTTGATGTTTTTTTATATTTTTGCTCCTCTTGAAGGGTGGAACTTGATGTAACGATGATGTAACAGCCCCTGCCGCCTCCTTGCGTGTCTCGATCTTGGGGGAAATTCAAGCGAAGGCCCGCGTGGACCTCCTTTTCCTCGGCCTCAGCGACCTCACCTGGCCCTGGCTGCAAGAGCGGGCGGGTCTTCTGCGGGAGCGTGCCGACATGCTGGTCATCCTGGAGGTGGCCTCGGAGGATTCCGAAGCAGCTCTCGTCACAACCAGGGTTAAGGGAGTTTAGGGTTCAGGGTTTAGGGTTTAACTAGGGTTTAGGGTAGGGTTTAGGGTTTAGAAAAAAGGGTTTATAGGGCTTAGGACACGCTGTCAACAGAAAGGCTCAAGGACTTTGCTGCCCCCGCGAGGACCGCGGCCGCATCCGAGGGCTGCTCGAGAGCTGCTGGTCCTTGAGATGTTTTCTGAGCCAGTAGCATGGGGCTGCAGTGTTGCCGCAGGGTTTTTTTTGAGGCTTTGGGGCACGAACATGGGTATGTTTGAGGATTTCAAGTTTTTAAACCCGAATTGAAATATCCGAAACCCGAAGCCCACGAGGCTGGGACCTGGTCCACGACTCCACGTGCCCAGACAGCCGCAGCGGCTCTGATGTGAGATTCGGGGGTGCAGGGGGGTATGAGGGCGGCCCTTTCGCAAATCTTGGCGTGGCCCCTAGAATCCCTACAATCCCCAAACCCCGGCAATTGCTTGGGTCCCAGCAACCCTACTTAGAGCTTCATGGTGCTTATGAACCAGTTATAACTGTACTTATAACTGTACTTGTAGCCATATTAGGGCACTTAAGGGGCTTACAAGTGGGGTACTTATCATTTGGTTCATACGTACCATGAATCTCCAAGTAGCCCCCAGCTTCCTTGCCGAGGCTGTCTCGTTCAGAGCGGTTATGGCCCGGTGGAAGTGCGCCGAGGGACCGTTATTGCAAGGTCGCCCCGGGAAGAAAAGAAGAGCCACTTCCTGTCTGGCCATCAGGGTGATCTTGTAGATTCCATTTCTTTTTTTGGGGGAGAGGGGGGGGGGGATGCCGATTTTGGAGTTGGCGTTTGGGGCTGTGACTTGACCGTCAGGAGGGCCAAGGGCATTGAGGGTTTGTTCCTCCTCAGGGGGTGCATGCTGTGAGGGAAGTGAGCCAGCAACCTTGAGGGTAAAGCCAAGTTTTAGTATGTTCCCAAAGGTTGTTCGAAAAGGGCCCTGTTCTTGAAAAGGTTTCTTGTTTACTTTGCAACGAGCCCAAGACTGAATTCGTTTCCAGGAGGAGTGTAGTGTAGGGTTTCAAGCAGGGGGAGAGGAATGAGTCGGCAGTCATATCTGATCTTGCGCAGCCAGGACTTTGGGCGTCAGAGGCCGCAAAAGCCGAAGCCCAGGCCCTTAAAGAAAAACAATCGCTACCATCGGTCGCGAAAGCAAAAGCGGCCAAAAAACAACTGTCAACGCCAAACCAAATCCACACCCTCGGCCCAACTGTAAGACAGCCAACCCTGTATTGCGGTGTATTATGCTATACTATGTGATATGATACAATATGGTATTCTATTGGGTTTTGTTTTCGATATTATGTTATATTGTGTTTGCATACAACTCAACTTGTCATTCGCCGCCCCCACAAAAAAGGCTCCCTGAAGCCCCCCTTCGGAGTCGCCTCCATCTTCCCATGGCCCACAGCGCGCCTTGCCGCGATGGGGGTCGGGGGCCTGGCCTCCGCAATTGAGAGACTCATCCTCACGCGTGACATAACATGCAAAAATCATATGCTATTATCTTTAAAACATGTGATATATATATATACATATTTATTAATGTCTTTTAATGTTGGATCACTTCATAATCTATCTATCTATCTATATATATATATATCACTTCATTGGTCTCTCTCTCTCTCTATATATATATATTCAATATTGCACATTTCTGTATTGTATATTTGGTTGTACATGAAAGAGTGTATTTGATTTTCCTGGTATTCTAGAAATAATAGAAGCTAATGCGCTATCCGATCTTTGGGTGGTTGATCACAAAGCCCTGGAACCCCTTAAAGCCCTTTCTTGACTTCTTGCAAAGCCCCACAACCCCCCTCAACAACCCTAAATATTCCGGCGTTGCGTTGACTGGGGTAGCGCAAAAGCTTGTGCATCTCGGACGTCCCATTTGACTCGGTTTCGCCCCTGCAGAGTGTCACGCGCGGTGCCAGCTAGGCCCTAGACCCTAAACCTTAAACCCTAAACCCTAAACCTTGGAATCCCTGCGGAGTGGTTCGTCCAGCTATGCGGGTGCCAAAAAGACCCTAAACCCTAAACCCTAAACCCTAAAACCTAAAACCTAAACCCTAAACCCTAAACCCTAAACCCTAAACCCTAAACCCTAAACCCTAAGACCCCAAATGTTCAAACTTAAACAACTTAACCCTTAACCCGGTAGGCCTCCGAGTCGACGCCGACAGAGCTGGGGGCGGAGCTGCCACTCGGATCAACTCGGAGGGGGGGTTTCGGGTTTAGGGTTTAGGGCTAGGGTTTAGGGCTAGGGTTTAGGAGTTCAGGGTTGTGGGATGACATGAGCCCTTAGAGGGTTTGGGGGTAGTGAGGGCCCAGATATGCTGTTTAAGAGGGATGAGAAGGAGTACGGGACAGAGTTGGTAATAGGATCCCAATGTTCGGGTTCTGGCCTTGGTCCCCAAGTTTCCCTTTGTGCCCTTTTATTGCGCCCCTCCAATGCCCCCCGAAGCCCGAAACCTGGGCCAAAGAACAAACACCAGGTCAGAAGAGCTGGTGCTCCGGGCCCTGAGGCCGGGAAGGGACGAGGGGACGGCTTTTTTCACCTCCTTAGCCAAGCCTCGGAGGACCCACAAAACCCGAAACCTTGGGAACCCACAGCGCGCAAGTGATTCTTACGATAGCAGTTTGGAAAATAGTAAGGGCCTCCAGTGGAGTTGTCCTGCGGTCTCACTGCGCCTCCTGAGATCCTAGCCTACTTTTCGTGCCCTTGCGAAGCAAGACCCTAGGGGATGGCGCGGCAGAGAGAGAGAGAGAGAGAGTGGAGTTGGCGTCCGTGCGCGTGTGGTGTTCATGTGAAGCTTGGGCGGCAGGGCTTAGTTGTGCATGCGTGCAACAGCCGCAATCTGCCAGGAATGCTGACGAGGCGCTTGGCTCCGCCGAAAGGCTTGGTGTTTTGGTATGTTTCGGGTAATTTTTTCTTCGGGCAATGATCAGATGCCGGGGTTGGGTCCGGATTCAGGGTTTGCGTGGAGCAGCGTTCGAGACACCATCCTGTTCTTCGTTCGTCCAGAATGAGTGTCTCCTTGAGAACTATACCTATACTTAAAAAAAATGATACAGACATGTACAAATATATGCAACAGTATATACTGTATATATATATACACACATAGAAACCCACATTGCATACGCGTTAATGATATACACTTATATGTATATATATATATATGTATATATATATATGTATGCATGCAGCGCGCGGGAACTCATACAAAATTAGAACGCTTCGCGGGTCAACTTGCAGTCGTGTTCTTCCCGGAGTTGCTGTTTTTTCGGGTAGATGGGGTAATTCGGAGATGCGGTGCACACATGTGCAAAGTGCACGTCGGCAGTTTCCTCACTTTTTGAGGTCCCCCTTAGAGATAAATGGCCATGTCGGGCAGGGATCGGGCTCGATAAACATCTCAACCACTGGCAGTCCGACGGAAGGTACGAGGCCGGGAAGCTGGAGGAAGGGCGCAAAGTCGTCGTGAAGGCCCAGCTGGTCAAGGGGGGAGGGGGGGGGGGGGACGTTTGCTAGGGCCAGGTTCCGGTTGATCAACGGAGACCCTTCAAGAATACCTTCCGAGAACGTGTAGCGTGCGAGATTTCTTAAATGGGAATCTGGAAGCCCAAGCCTCAGGGGAATTTGAGTCTTGGCAGTTGCCTGGTAGAAGGCTGCAAATTAAGAGAAGCCGAGAAACCCCCCCTTGAAAGGGCCCCCCATCATTGGGAATACTCACCCTACTCACCACCCCCCCCGCCCGGTTCGAAACCAAAATGTCTTGAAGGTTTCGGTTCCGGGGCGGGCCTTGAGTTTACGAGCACGAAGCTTGGTGGTAGGGGAGTCGAAGTGGTTTGGGGCCGGAGAGCCTTTACAGGGGGAGCGGAAGGGGTTCGTGCACGCAGGTGTTCAAAGATCTGCAGAGCTCCGCCCTCGGTGACTTAGGTGCTCCCGGCCAAAATCTCACTTTCAAGCCTTACGTCCGCAACTCCCGACGGACCCACACCATTTGATTAACTGACAGCCTAGTTGCGCTGGGAAACTCCGTTCTTCAACAGTCCCAAAGAGTGTTTGAACATGGCGCTGATGAATCTGGTGCCACGTCATATTTTCGGCTTGTGTGCAGGGTTTTTGGGCAAAGGTGGTTTCCGCCATCTGCCGCTTTGCCTTGCTTTGCCAAAGTTGTTGCAGTGCTTTGGGTGTAAATAGCTCAAGCGCATGAGGGTTTCATGAGGCCGAGCTTTGTTCTGTCACCCCTCCGCTTGCCCCAAGCAGCTAGGTAGCAAAGCCTTTTCCGAGGTGAGCGAAAGTGTGGGTAGGCGGGAACCAAACCGTACACCATCTTACACCCCTCCTCACCCCGAATCCGGAAGGCCCGATTCCTCTTAGTTCCGAAATCTCAGTTTCTCCCGCGGCCTCATGGCTTCTGCCGGCTGCTTTGTTTGTATTCGCTGCATTCACCACACGTTCACGGTTCCTTTAAGATTGTGTTAGCAGTCTACCGATTATACGGTAACAGTCCAGTACATGGCTACAGTGTACAAGTCATTTAAGTACATATTATGGGTATTTCCCAAAGTAGGGGTACTCCTTTTCTACCTCTAAATAGAATAGCCCCTTAAAGGGACCCGCAACAAGGGTTCCACTATCTTCGGAAACCCCCATAGAGTGCTCTCATGCATGCGGCCGAGCATGCTCCCAAGGCGAAGATTGCCAGAAGATCCGGCGTCGAAGCTTCCGCTGCAAGAAATGCACTCGGCGCCGGATCTTTAAGGACGTAATATGTACGGCATTCAAAAATAATGCGAAATCTTTAATCGAAAATAAGGAGTCTAGGGTCCCGCGTGTGTCGCACAGGCTGCTTTCCAGTGGAGAGTACGCCTGGACAGCGTGCAGCTGTCAAAATGACAGCAAATCAGACGCAAAAGGTCGAAACCCATGAAACAGGTTGAGAATTGGCATGCAGCGAGAGGGGGGGGAGAGAAAGCGAGAACAAAAAGAGAGCGAGAGAGAGAGAGAGAGAGAGAGCGAGAGAGAAGAGAAAGAAAGGAGACGAAAAGAAAAAAGGATCAAAAGCATCAACGAAGACAAGACACAGAGAAACAAACAAAATGTAGAACCACAGAGAAATACATGTGAGCATCAACCAAAAACGGCGGCTCTTGCGAGGTATTTAGAGCGGGACACAAAGTACCAAACCCTGCAAAGCGACGGGACCGCTTGAAAAGCGACACTCCCACAGAACAGGTAAATCTAAGCTGACGGATGCTTCGAAAAAAAAATCGCACCCCAAGCTCTTCTGGCAACATGCATGGCAACAAAACCCTTGTAAAGCGACGAGACCGCCTGAAAAGCGCTACCCCTTTTCCAACGCGTCCAGTAGCATTGAGACACAGTGGTAGACGGACGCGCATGTAGAAATACAGGAAGGAAGGAAGGCAGGCAGGAAGGAATGAGGGAGGAAGGGAGGGAGGGAGGGAGTGGAGGAAGGAAGGAAGGCAGGAAGGCAGGAAGGCAGGAAGGCAGGAAGGCAGGAAGGCAGGAATAAGCAAGAAAGACACAACGAAGGATAACCAACGAAACACACTTTAAAAGCAGGCCAACGAAAGAGCGAAAGAAAGAAATGCATACACAAATAACAAAGAAAGCTGGAACGAAAGAGCGAGAGAGCGAGAGAGGAGAAGAAGAAGAATAAGAAGAATAAGAAGAAGAAGGAGAAGGAGAAGGAGAAGGAGAAGGAGAAGGAGAAGGAGAAGGAGAAGAACAATAAGAAGAATAATAAGAACAAGAAGAACAACAAGAATAGATGGAAGCACCGGTAAAGACAGCCGTCGGCGACGCTCTAAGGGTCTAAATTGTTAGGAAAACGAGCCGCAGACAACCGTCACCCCTCCGGCACTGACCCTTCTGCCAGGCGAGGCGAGCTCCCTTCATCATGAAAATTTAGGGTTTAGGGTTTAGGGTTTGGGATTTGGGGTTTAGGGTTTTTATTGTTTAGGACTTATAGTGTTTAGGTTTTAGGAGGAGACGGAGGGAACCGAGCATGAGAACGACGGACGAGGAAGAGGAGAGGCAGAGCGGCTCTGTTTTTGACTCCTTGCAACTTCCGGAAGAAGCCTGAGAAGGGGATCTACTTGGAGGTTCATGGGTACTTGGAAGTAAGGTTATAAAGTAAGGTGGCTATGATTATAACCTTATTGAGGGCACTTATAATAAGTACCCATGAACCTTCAAGTAGGGGCCGTTTTCCGCACCCAAGTTCTTCTTTTCGAGGGGGGCACGCCCAGCTGAGGATTGACAGCGCTCGGCAGCACCACTCCGAGTGCTTTCTTCACCAGCTTGCCAAAATCAACATCATGCCCCTCTAAACCCTAACGCCTAACCCTTAACCCCTAAACCCTACAGTGCGTGCAGTGCGGGTGGCGAAACCCTAAACCCTAAACCCTAAACCTCCAGAGGGTATTTTGGGATGGTGGAAGGCTCCAGATCGAGGGTTTTGAGCTGTGCCTTTCACAGGCCGAAGCTTGCTAGAAGCACTGGCACCCTTTCTGCAAGAACCCTAAGCCCTAAACCCTAAACCCTAAACCCTAAACCCTAAACCCTAAACCCTAAACCCTAAACCCTAAACCCTAAACCCTAAACCCTAAACCCTAAACCCTGCAAAAAAGGCATGGAGCAACACGCGCATCTCCTGCTGCCTGTGAGCAGGGGGCTTGGGCGAGATTTATGGGTGGTTAGAGGGTGGGGGGTGTGCTGCTGCCTGAGGCTCTTTAAGGGTGCATGGGTCTAGCGTGTAGAGGCGTCAAGGTTCCGCTCTGCCATGCTCCGACTGTGAGTCGTGGTTTTCGGGGAAACCCTCGATCTGTTGCGGGCCGCAGCGTGCTTTGACTGCCGGGAAAGTGCGTCTTCAATCCCTGTCACAAGGACCTATGTTTGGGCTCGGATGGACCGGCGTCGAAGAATGTAATTAGGGACTCGGAGTAAACCGGGTAAACGGTGCAGGGCCCCTAGTTCCTTCGGCCCGGGCCCGCTCCTCAGGCCTGAGGAGAGGCTTTCAGCGAATGAAGCACAAAGTTTCCCCGAGGAAGCCCGGGGCAACGCACTAACTCCCCCTTTCAACCGAAGAAGCTAAGCCGAGGCTGGTGTCAGCAAGCAGATAGGTGCTATGCCCGGGCCTTGCCAGAGAATTTTTCACAGCACCTCTCCGTTGTTTTTTTTTTTTTTTCTTGCTGTTCTTTCTCCTTGGTGTTTGTTTTTGGGCTTTGTTGTCTTTTTGGAGCCCCGAAGCCATGACAAGAGCTCTTGTATGGTCAGTAGCGAATCAAGGAAGGCGGGTAAGATCATTCAGCTCCTGTCATTCCTCACCAGCCGCTAGCCATAGCCAGCTTGTTCATAGCTAAGGGCCTTTTTTCCCCGATCAAGCTACTGGGCGGTGGTCCTTGCAGAGCGAGGTTCCATTTAATGTTTATTTCGAGAAGCTTGGGTGTGTGGGCATGACGCCTGAAGCTACATGAAAAAAGGGTGTCTTGGGATTCTGGGGAGAAATGCCCCAATAAGGCGAAAAGCACGCCAACCCCCTAGCCCTACAGCCACAACCTTCAGCCCCCCTTACCAACGGAATGGAAATGTTGGCTCAGAGCTTCTTGTGCTTTCGCATGTCGTTGGGGCTCTTCGAGGTCTGGATTGTGCGCCGCTTGCCGTGTTCCCCATCTTCCAATCGCCCTCCAATCGGGTGTCAACAAAACGGGCGAAAGGCAATATGTACCTCTGTAGGCCCGTCGGTAGTCGTCCTGCTGAAAGGTTCAGCATTCTGACTTGGTCTAAGTCGCACACCCAGCCACGGAAGACCCAAGACCCCTACCCGCCCTACCCTACTCCATGTGGTTTTTCGCCGGGTGCCTTTGAGGATGCTTGGGTCTTCTATTTGGATTGAAGAGACGTGTCGTTCGACTCCTGGCTCAACGTGCTTTGAATTTGTGCTGTCGGGTGAGAATGCGTTTGTAGAGTCCGGTGACGTAGTCCCCCCAGTGTTCGCGTGCGTGCCGGCCCCTCAACCCTCAGCCCTAAACCCCAAACCCTAAACCCCAAACCCTGAACCCTGAACCCTAAACCCTAAACCCCTTCCCCCCCACTTCTTCTGAACGTTGCGGCAACCGAAACACAATGTTGAAGCGCCAGCAGGTCGTCTACGACATGCTCGACCCGCAGGATGCCAGTAAGAGGACACCGGGGGGGGGGGTCTTTGGGGGAGGATCCTTTTGAGCCCCCTTTGGGGGTTTAGGGTTGTTTGGGCTTTGGGGGAGGATGCTATAGAACTCTTTGGTTGTTTTTTTAGGTTTAGTGCTTGAGCTTTTGGGGCCTTTCGGGCAGTTGGGGCTCAAGGGTTTAGGCTTTTCAGGCTGGGCGTGAGTTTCCCGGCAGCTCTTCTCAGTCCTGGTTGCAAAGGGTTCGTAGGCTTGAATCGCTGGAGTGGTGTTGGCGGCTTCGGGTGCCTTACCCTGACTTCAGCGTTGCCCAGATGCAACAGGAAGGGTGGCTTTAGGGCCTTGTGGGGTCTGGGGGTTAGGCGAGCTAGGCGAGCTAGAGTTGCAACAGCATTGTGTTAGAAGGCAGCACGCAGCATCGGCTTCGGGTTGAAGGGTTTCAGGCAGTGGCTGCCTCGCCCGGCGCGTGTTCTTGACATGATCGCCCGCTTGTTCCCTAAGCGCGCCGTTGTTTGTTCTCCACTCGCCCCTCTTCGTGCAACTGATTATCGCTGTCCTTGTTTGGGCAACTTGTAGCCATTTTAACCCCCAAAGCCCAACCCTACACGTTCTTGGAGTCCCCAAACTCTACGAAATTCCGAGACATCCTTTTGTAGTTCAGGCTGGCGCTCTCGCGGAAGGGGGAGAAGGAGTTTGCCTGGGCTCGGGGCTCTGAGTGCATGGTCCTGAGCCCGAAGGCCTTTGGTCACCTTTGGTCCCAAAACCCTAAACCCTAAACCCTAAACCCTAAACCCTGAACCCTGAACCCTAAACCCTAAACCCTAAACCCTAAACCCAAAAGTGCTGAAAGCACCTCCCGTGGCGCAATGAGGCGGATCGCCTTCGCTTGGGGGCTGCGGTGGCAAGCGCCCTGAGCCACTTGCCCGGGGGCCCGGATCTTGCCTTGGATGAAGAGATAGTTTAGGGTTTAGGGTTTAGGGTTTAGGGTTTAGGGTTTGGGGTTTAGGCTCAGAGCCCCTCCTCACTTGGGCTGCTGTTCAGAAAGCCTTAAGCTCAGGTAATCGCACCTATGTCCAGGAACGGTACAGTCAGAATCATACATTGCTACATGTGGCCGTCGAAGCATATCGAAGCCCCTGCTCCCCCCCCCCCCCCCCCGAACACGGAGGCGCAGCTGCACGCTGGGTAGCCCGCACCTCAACCTGAAGCTCAGCAGCGTCCTCTTCGACAGGACGGCGGCGCTCTGTGACCTCTCTGTGCCTACGGCAAAGCAGGTCAGACATGTGGGTGGGGCCGAGCGCAACATTGAGGCCCCGCCTCTTAGGGTATGAAAAAGGCGCCAGAGAACTGCCCATGAGCAGATGCGCTGCAAGAAGCTGGAGGTGGAGAAATCCCGTAACTCCCAGCCCTGAGCCCTGAATCCAAAAAAACCTACGGCCCTACATGGCCCTAGAGCCCTGAAGCTTTAAAGAAAGGACCGGCCAAGTCAAGCTTGCTGACTTGGGCTTCGAAGGCTCGGGTTAGGCTGCGCGTTTTGAGGGGTTCTCTTGCGGTCTTTCTTCTGCGGGATTATTGGGTGCTTTAAGGCTTAGGTTGGTTTAGGGCTTAGGGGTTTATGGCTTTTGGGACTTTGGGGTTTGAGCTTTTACCTTATTGAGCGGCAGCTTGGAGGTGTGAATCTGCATTTTGCGGGAAAAAAGGGGTCAAGGCTCGAGCGTTCTGACAGTGTTGCTGCAATACCACACGTACGTCCACGGGACATTTTATCTTTCCCTTGGTTGGATTTTAAGACGGTTCTTGTTTAGGAGTAGCTTCAGAACTCCGATCCAAACTTCGTCTCGCGCCAGATCTGCCGGCTTTTCCTTGCTTCGATGCCATTTTTGTCCCAAGCCCGAAACCCCAAAACATCCAGAAGCTGCAGGTGAGAGTGTGTCACCTCGGCGGGCAGCAAAAGGCTGTTAACAGCCTGCAACAGAAACTCCTCAGCTCGGCACTTCGAAACCCACCCTAAACCCTAAACCCTAAACCCTAAACCCTAAACCCTAAACCCTAAACCCTAAACCCTAAACCCCAAACCCTAAACCCTAAACCCCCTTAACCCCCTTCACCCATGAAGCCTCTTGGGAGCTTTCGCAGGCGAGCTGTTGCAGTCCGCCTCCGCCACCTTGCAGGAAGCCCGGAGCTGCCAAACCATTGACACGTGAGATGCACTCGAATAGGGTTTCTTCTGGGGCTGTGGGGTTTAGGGTTTAGGGTTTAGGGTTTTGGGGATGTTATATGCGCATGCTGCGGGAGAAGTTGGGGTGGGGGGGGGGGTGGTGTTACATGCGGTTCTTCCATGCCAAGCGCGTCTGCGTTCAGTTCGTGCAGGGCGCCCAGCACGGGATCGCGATGTAGAGAATGCTTTAGAGAACGGCAACGTTGCCGAAGTTATGGCGATCCTGGAGCGCAAACCAGGTCAAAGATATGCAGTATGTACCATAATAATCCAGGGCACGAACCCAGTTGCAGAGACTCCGGAGAGCTCGTGCTCTTAAGGCCTTATAGAGTGATAGCGACGTCTCTTCATCCGCAAGCAGCGGAAGTATACTAGAGGGGATGCCAAGACTCAGGGACCCCCACGCCCCAAACTCTGCAATCCACCAAGAAAAGCATCAAAGTCAAGACCCAATCTCCCCAACCCAAAACGGCAAACGGAGAACAAAACAAAAACTGCCCCGGAACAGTAAAGCACCCACAGCGCCAGCGATGCATGGCCGCCGTCCGTTTCCTCCCTTCCCTCCTTCGGCTCCTTCGGCTCTTGGCTCTCCAAGCCTTGTGCACCGCTGGCGCTGCCACGGCCCCCCTGCGCCTGCACCTGCTGAAGGATGCAGGGGCACGCTGCAATGACGGCAGCCTGGCTCCGTTAGGGCGTTAGGGTTCCGGTTTCCGTGAGACCTCATTTGAAGTACACAGGGTACTGTAAGGTTGGGTTGGTTTAATCGTATATAAGTTGTAAGTTTCTAACTCTAAGGCTCAGAGTGTCGACAAAAAGGCACCCTGATTCCAGGTCAACCCCTGGTGGCATGGGTGGCAAGAGTCTCAGAGCCTACAAAGACCCCGGAGAACTTCCTGCGCCCTAAACCCGAGGCCCCGCAGTATGCAGTCGGTTCATAAACCCTAAATAACCCTAAATAACCCTAAACCCAAAACCCGAAACCCTAAACCCTAAACCTAAACTCTAATTGAACAAAAAAACACAAAGAGTACTTCAAGCCGACGTAGCCTGCAAGGCTCAGACCCTGGCTTCTACATCCGGGAGGGCCGCTCGGAGGTCGTGCTGGTCTGGCTGGAGGGTGGAGGCGGCACCCCCAACCCGTTTTCATGCCCACCCCCCTATAGGACCAACCGCCAAGACCAAGCGAAGTCTCTAACTTGAAAGAGTTACACGTCTCTGGTTGCAGGCAAATCCCTCCGGTTTTCAGCCATGCCATTTGACGCGCACTTCTTTGGGGTCTTGTGGACCCCAATCTTGTCGTGGGTTGCATCTGTATCGGGCCTCCGAGGCATGCTAGAATGGCCGAGTTGCTCTCATGCGCAGCAAGAATTCCTCGATACAGTTTGACACAGCCATCTAGGCCGCTTCTAGAGACCGCATGCCGTGTCCTCCTTGTCATGGCGCAGCCAGCTTCCACAAAGAGAGCCTTCCCTCAAAGAGAATCCCCCCCCCCCCCCCGGAAAAATCTCCGTAACAAGAAAAGGAACTCACAAGAGCCCTTAAACAACTGATGCCCTGTGGGGGAGCACTTCTGGGAGGCGACTGCGGCACCCAAGCGGCCTGCGACGCCCGACCCGCGACGCTCAAAGGCCAGAAGTGCCGGGGGATTGGCAGTGTTCAGCTGTGGCCATGCTCTCTTTGTGCTTGTGCAGAAAGACGATCAGTTGCCTTAAGGACATGGTGTGTGTGTGTATACATGTCGGTGTATGCAGTTCAGTTCAGGCCCAGATTCAAGGTTCAGAGTTCAGCCCCTTGTGGCTCGAGAGCAGCACGTTTCCTCAGGGACTCGGTCCACATTCCGAGCTGAAGAGCCTAGATCTGCATTGAGTATCCATAGCAAGCAGGACTACACGGTGACTACAGTACTCAGTGTCCGCAAGCTGCCTAGCGTTTGGTCTGAGTCTGATCAACCAAGATTCTCTGCTCAGGATGGGCATCGCGAACGATGCGCCCGTGCCGCCGAGGTTCATGGTGGTCATGGCTGACTGGTGCAACGTGTTGGCGGCCGTCACGCTCGTCATCTCCTTCTCGGTGATTACAGGCGCCTTCACGTTCAAGTGGTTCGAGATGGCGGGCACCTACCACACGGTCATGCAGGTGACCATGTGTCTTGAGGGTGTCCTGTGGGCCGTGGCGGCAGGGCTCTTGACGAAGATCAACATGATCGTCAACAATGCGGCTCTGGCCGTCGGGCAGACGATTATCTGCTTTGGTGGCATCTTCTTCGCAGTGTCCGGGCTCTACGATGGGGTGCCGGGCAAAGTCATCAGCCTGCCTTACGTGTTGGCACCCGACACCCACGCGCTCTTCGCGGATGCCTGCCCTCATTACGGTAGCGCGTGCTTCATGGTTGGCACGAGCATGGGTTTGAGGGGTGTCTGGGCCTTCCCCAAGAACAAGCTGGTGAGCCCCTTCTGGGCAGTTGCCTGCTTCTTCATTGGCGCCTGGACCATCGGCGTCTTTGGCCTTTGGGGCCCCACTCTGCTGGACGGCTTCGTGCGGTATGAGGATCTCAAGCTGCCAGCCGACCTCTACAAGCAGAAGACGTGACTTGGAGGTAACAAGGAGCAAGCATCGTCAAGCCAATTCGCCTCCTCGGGTCTAGAATACTTTCCAAGGTTTGCCTGGGCCTGGGTCCACATCTTCCAGGTGATCGGTGCGACTATCCTGACCGCGGGCGGCATCATCTTCGGCATCGTTGATGGCATCTTCCGTTTCGGGTCCAGCGGCATTCAGGTTAAGGGCGTGACAGAAGCTACAACACAGCCTCCGCGTCACAGAACGAGCATGGATCCACGAAGCGAGGTATCCCTGGCTGTTTGAGGGCAGCAGTTCTCCTTGCCGTCGTAGCCTCCAACAAACCGAATTTCTCTGCTCTTCGTGCGAGCACGAAGCCCTCAGTGTCGCATCGGAGCGTGCACGCAAGTGTAGGTCAATGTTTTTGGCCGCCCTCTTGTTGCCACAGGGGCTGCAAGAGCATGCAGGAGCGGCAATCAGTTTTGAGCCCTGCTGAAAAAATGCTTGGTGTGCAAAGGCGCGCCGAAGCTGGGCGATGGTGTGGCTCACCCACGATGGCTGGGGGCCCTCACGCCATGTACATGCCTTCCTTGGCAGGTTAAGCATCAGGTTTCGGCAGCTGGACCGGCTGTCCAACAGGGGCTGCAGTCCCAGATTTTCGGTACATAGCTATGCCTGCCCTGCTCTGATCGAGCTCGCGCGGATAGCCGGAAAACGTGGTCAGGGGGAACGGGGTGGCGTAGCATGGAGCAGGACCGACTGCGATAGACTCTGTATACGACCCCCCCGTGTCGCCCCCGTGTGGCTCGAGAGCATCAAGTTGGCATTTTGAACCTTGTGGCCTCGTCGACCTCCCGAGCTGAAAAGAGCCTGGACCTGCATTGCTGCATCGTATGGCACTGTAACTGTACATCAGCTTCCGATGTCTCCTAAAGTCAAACAGACTCTGAGTTTGAGCGTCTCGTGCTCAGGATGGGCATCGCGAACGACGCGCCCGTGCCGCCGAGGTCCATGGTGGTCATGGCCGACTGGTGCAACGTGTTTGCGGGCATCACGCTCGTCATCTCCTTCTCGGTGATTACAGGCGCCTTCACGTTCAAGTGGTTCGAGATGGCGGGCACCTACCACACGGTCATGCAGGTGACCATGTGTCTTGAGGGTGTCCTGTGGGCCGTGGCGGCAGGGCTCTTGACGAAGATCAACATGATCGTCAACAATGCGGCTCTGGCCGTCGGGCAGACGATCATCTGCTTTGGTGGCATCTTCTTCGCAGTGTCCGGGCTCTACGATGGGGTGCCGGGCAAAATCATCAGCCTGCCTTACGTGTTGGCGCCCGACAAACACGCGCTCTTCGCGGATGCCTGTCCCTACTACGGCATTACTTGCTTCATGGTTGCCACCAGCATGGGCTTGAGGGGTGTCTGGCCCTTGCCCAAGAACAAGCTGGTGAGCCCCTTCTGGGCAGTTGCCTGCTTCTTCATTGGCGCCTGGACCATCGGCGTCTTTGGCCTTTGGGGCCCCACTCTGCTGGACGGCCTTGTGCGGTATGAGGATTTCAAGGCACCTACCGAGCTCTACGAGCAGCCGACGTGACTT
This sequence comes from Symbiodinium natans, assembly GCA_905221605.1. NCBI lineage: Eukaryota > Dinophyceae > Suessiales > Symbiodiniaceae > Symbiodinium > Symbiodinium natans. The sequence continues at coordinate 26,186 of CAJNDS010002831.1, forward strand.
GGAGGCAACGAGAAGCCAGCATCGAATCATTCTCACTCCGCTTGGCTCGAGCACTTGACAACACTTCCGTCCGAAGATATATACATGTATGTATCCAGAGCACATAGCAACTTCTATGTCATTTATATCTATCTAATGTGTTTCTTCCAAGGTTCGCCTGGACCTGGATCCACATCTTCCAGGTGATCGGCGCGATCTTCCTTACGCTGGGCGGCATCATCTTCGGCATCATGGACGGCATCTTCCCCTTCGCGTCCAGCAAGGACGCCGAGGCCAGTGACGAAGACTACGAGAGCAGTGATGTGAGTGCCTGAATTCGTGCAGCCACCGCGTCGCACAGCACGGAGCTCTGCGCAGCTCTGCCTGCAGTGCCAGATGCTTGAGGCAGCATTTGAGGTGAGCACATGTACCTGCCGGCATTGCCCACGTGCACAGCGCCGTGGGAGGGTGCAGGTTTTGGCCTGCCTCTGTTCGAAAAGAGAACGGAGAAAACACTTTGTTTAATTTTCAACCTTAAACAGCTTGACGAAGCTCGGGCTCTGCCGAAATGGGCTTGCGAAGGCACGCCTCAGGCTGGGCCATCTCAAGCCCCCCCCACACGGGGTTCGGGGGCTGGCGGCTGGTCTCGGGGCCTCGTGTGCAGACCGCGCAGAACTTGCAAGATTCCCATTCCTTTTGTCCGAGGTCGCGGTCTCAGCCCCCCAATCAGCTTGAGATAGGTTTTGCGAAGGAGCCTCTCCGAAAAGGAGTCAGACGCAGTACCCTGACTGTCGAAAGGCTGTCTGGTCTGGACCGTCAAGGGATTTCGGGGTTGCCGCGCCCGGGGTTGCCGCGGCGCGAGTTTTTGACTCACTCAACATTTGACTCGTTGTAGCACGTTTTCGAAGTTCTTCTTTACGTTTCTTGCAACCAGAATACCACAATAAAGCACCAAAAACTATGAAGAATAAAGGAGCTAAGACGCCAACCGCAATGATTAAAGTCAAATTTCGTTGTACTTCTTGGGACAGCCTACAACCCTCTAACCCTCTCCACCCTAAACCCTCTGACCAACGAACCTTGCCGGGTGCGAGCGTGAGCGACGAAGCCCTCGCCGGCCTTGTGCGAGCGTGAGCGACGAAGCCCTCTGAGACCCTTTGCGCAGGTTCAGCTCGCTGGCCGCAGCTTCGGCAGCTCGACGGCGTCTTCTCTCACTCAGAGGACACGCCGAGAAAAGGGGGGGGGGGGGTTGGGTAAGACTTTTCAAGATCTTTTATGAGACTTCGCTGGGGGACTAAGGGACGGTGTAGCATTGGCTGGAGGAGGGTTGCAGCTGATTTTTCGTGTGCACCGGAAAACTTCGCCCTGCTTTGGAATGCGCAAAGAGGAGGTCCCTCGAAGTCCCGCTTTGTGTTTCGACTGTTTCTTTGCAGCTTTGCGCCCTTTCAGGGGTGGTGAGGTTCGGGCGTTCAAGCCCTGCACCCTAATCCTCAGCCCATGGCATGAGGGGCTGATGCCATTTCTGACTCTTAAAGGGTTGGATTGGGCAAGTCAAAGGTTTGACTGTCGTCCTGCAGTTGTTACCAGTGTGGCAGGTCCGCTTGGCCCTACAGAACCCTTTTGTGAGGACACCAACCCCTTCTTCGCGGCCGCCACCCACGTGTTCGTTCCCTACTGCAGTCCCTCGGAGCACTTGCTGTTGGGTTTATTTCGGGTCTAGTGATGATTCCGGCACTTCCGGAGCTCCAGTCCGGGTTCAACAAAAAAGGGTTCGTAGGAAAATGGAGGCAATGCACCTCTTGTCTCTGGCCAAGATACAGCTTGGAATGGCAAGCAAGCATTGATCCCATCCTCGTACTATGCAGCAGACACGGGTCAGTGGGACAAGAGTTTGAGAATCCCTTCTTCGCTGTTGCCAGGGTGAGTGCTTGACACAAAAACCCCCCAAACCCCGAGGCTCCGACTCCTGGGTCGGCAATCGAGACCTGGCGGCCCTTCAAGTCTTCCGTGAGATTCCGTGAGGGCGCTACCTGCTACAAGTACTTAGAACTGAGATGATGACGAGAGAAGCTTGAAACTGCAGACATAGCGACATAGCAGGAGAATTGCTAAGTTATGTCCGTGCTTCGGGCTGATTTGTGCCACCAGCATCATTCGTACTAGTACTACTCATGTTCCTAAGCCCCGAGCCCTAAACCCAGACCGCCGAAACCCTTGAGTGCAAGGGGACGAGCCGGCTTTCGGCTACTTCTTCCACGGGGAGCGCATCATTTCGGCCGTGTTCAGCGAACTTCGGACCCGGGAGTAGGGTTGGGGGGTACAAAGGGTTTAGGGCTTCGGGCTTAAACTTTATGCCATGACGGCCCTTCGGCTCTTTTCAGGCTGTTTATACCTGAGTTATTTATAGCTTGCACAACCGAGATGCAAGTAAGTTATAAGTCCTAGGCTTTTGTAGGACTTGTGAGCACTTAGAACTCACTTGTGCCCTCTTATGATTTCCACCCTTCTTGGACGCTTGTTAGACTTATGGTACATGTTCGATGCCGACGAACTTATGTTCCATGTTCGCTGCCGACGAACGATGAACAAAATACCGTCAATTTTTGTTGGTACTCAGCTGATTCATGGTGCACGCCGCCGCGGCCATGAAACATGGCTAATCGGCCTCTTGGGCGCTAAGGGCTCCACTGAGGAGTTCTAATTTTGGATTGAGAACACAGAAGCAAGGCGACACCAAGAGAGGCAATAAAGAGACAATGGCAATCCTACAGCTGCGTTTCTTTAGGACTCCAGGGTTCTACTTACTGCCTGCGAAACTTTCTTGTCGGACGTCTGGTAGTCACATACATGTCGCCTGAAGCCCGCTTCTCTAAGTGCAAGGGATGTCGCATGAATCTGCCTAGTATGTTTTGCATGTCAAAGGGGCCTCTTGGTTGGGGGGTGGGTTCTGGATGCTTCTTGAAACCTCAGCTCTGGTGCAGCCGGGGGTGGGTTGAGACGAAGAAGCGCCAAGCCTACACACTGACACCGCTTTTTGAGGCGAGCTCACGATCACGCACTCGCTTCACTCGTCTGTCTCTCTAGGGCTTGATGTACGCAAGAAGAACGAGGACACCTTAAACACTCACAAAAGGAATTGAGCGAGCGAAAGAAGAACAAACCACCTAGAAGGGCAGATTGCAGGACGGGAACTCAGATCAAGTCAGCATAGTCAGGGTACATAGCGTTCCATGCTCTCAAATACATTTAAGTTCCCAGGTGAGGGCCCCTGGCCCTGTCGGTCTCACCCGAGAAACCCCTGAGTCCCCTCAAAAAACCTTCCGAGACCCTCCCAGACTCCGCCCTCGAGCGCAGGAACCGCTCTGCCTTCGAGGGTGCCTCGTTAGTGGTCTTCGGCGGCTGCTCGGCAGGGGGCCGCGGCGCGTTGTACAACCTCGTGCCTTGGACCTTCCTTCTGTAGCAGGCCCTGAACGCTTTCTTCTGCACATCCTTAAAAGTGGCAACCCCTCACCCCCCCCCCCCCCCCCCCCCCCCCCCCCAAAACAAGCCGCCAAAAGCCTCCACCCAAGAACCCTTCATCACGGCACTTCACAGCAATGACCTACAAATGACAAAAAACAGGGCCAGGTGGTGGGGATTTCTTGAGAGAAGCCCCCCCCCCCCCCCAAAAAAAAAAAAGCCCCTGCTGGAAAGGATAGGGTCTGCTCGTTGCTCCCCCACTCGGTGCGTTGTCGGGGACTCCTCGACGCCGCCTGGTGGATCCCGGATGATGGGCCGCTGGAGCAGGGCGCCAAGGAGGGGGTTGCAGCAAGGGACCCAACTACCTAAAATGTTAAGCTGGGCATGGCAGGGAGGTGTATCCAACAATACGCAATATGGCTTTCTTACTGTGAGAGCACCTAGCGTTGTGAGGCTTGAGGGTTGCAGGGTGGATTCAAGCAGCACTTTTGAAGCCTTTACAACAACCAAGGAAGACTCTGAAACAAAAGGACCCCTTTTACAGGACCCTCCCCCCATCAAAAGAGGACGGATTGCGGCTCTGGGGGCCTTCGCAGTCCTTGGAGCCGTGCCTCGAATGGGCAGGAGTTCTTGAGGTTTTTTTGTTTGGGGGGGGGGGGGGATTTAGGGTTTAGGGTTTAGGGGTTGCCAGGGGTTCAAGGAAGGGGTAAGTTGGGGCAGGGTTTGGTTCGGGGCTGGGCCTTTAGTAAGGGTTTCATGAGGGTTAGAATAGGGTTAGGGCTTAGAGTCGTACGGGACCCCTGCTCCCCCTTTGTATAGCGTGATGTAGGCCATATAGCGCCCATGGAGACATGTTTATAGAAGTTCCTGCGCCCCACCAAGGTATTTGTGTTTACTCAAATCTGTTGTAACCTTTTCTTACACCTTGCGAATTCTGCGGTTGTCTTCTAGCCACCAGCTGCCCGAACATCAGAGCATGCAAGCATCATGGGCAGCATGATGATGTTGTAAAAGGATGTTTACCCACCCTCCCGCCCCCGGGAACCCTTACTCTTGTACGCAACGCCATCTGGCTGTGCATGAGGCTGCAGGTCTTGCCAGGTACTGTGGAGCTTGTTTGTCGCAAAGCCTCTGAGGCAATCTGGGTGTCTCTTTATTGTACATATGGTATAGACACGCTGTGCCGGGCCTTGGGTCACGCATGCTGTGTTTGACTTAGCTTCGGGGAATCTCTACTTTTTGAACCCCCACCCCCTCCCCCTGAACCTTGAACCCTAAATCCCCCCCCCTTCCTTGGGAGGAGACCGGGCATATCTCTGCCTCTTCGGACTGCACTTTGCTCCCTACGTCCGGACGCCCTTCTTGGCGCCCTGGACCTGCCTAACACCGAGTATTTTGGGGGCTTACTTTGTGGGGTTGGAGGAGGTTTGAGGGGTTTAGGGTTAGGGTTTAGGGTTTGGGGTCTGACTTCAGGAGTCAGGGTTAAAAAAAGGGGGGCGTGTTATAGGGGCTTAAAGCTGCAAGATCCGTAGACTTCGACTGGACCAAGTACTTCCCGCAGGTGCATGAGGAGCAGTTCGACTACTTCATGCTAGGCAAGCGCGACGTGGAGCGCCCGGTCTTCCTCTGGGGGCCCGAGGACCGGGTTGTTTGCGCCCCCAAAGACCGCTGCTGAGGTTTTTTTTCTCGGTTATGGGACCCCGGAACCGGTGCAGCTGGAGGGTTTAGGGTTTTAGGGCAACACAGGTTTAGGGTTTAGGGTTAGCTTTGGAACTGCGGCAAAAGAAGGGCTCCAGGGCAAACTCCTTACAAGGGCACGTGGGGAAGAAAACTCACTTCACTCCCCAAATTCGGGTCGAGACCTGTCGAGCGAGTCGGTGAGTCGACATCTTCAAACGACAAATGGCTGAACCGCCCTAAACACCAAAAATCCCCCCCCCCACACCACCACTGAAAAGCAACAGGAAGCCAATCTCCACAACGCCCGCAACTACCTAGGCGATAGTTGCAGCTCTGCTCCCCGCTACGGGGTTGCCGCCCGACATCTCCTTTAGGGCCTTTAGGGTTTGGAGCTTGCGGGCTGAAGGCTTGCCGGCCAACATCTCTTTTTACGCTTTGGGCTTGCCACCCAGCATGTCCTTTCAAAGCTTGGGGCTCTTTTAAGGTTCACGAGGGGTTTGCCACCCAGCATTTCCTTTTAGGGGTTTGGTTTTGCCGTGTGTCCTTTCCGGGTTGAGGGTGGCCTTTTCGGAATAGGGCTTGCCACCCAACATCTCCGTTTTCGGGCTTCGGGTTTGCCACCAAGCATCAAAACCGAGCAGACTTAGGTTTTCGGGATCGCTGCCTCCCTGAAGTTGGGGGGAAGCTGTTAAACCCCAATGAAGGAGCCCCTAAAGCCTGAAAGAAAATGTGGCAAACCCAAACCCTTCAGAGAAAAGGTGCTTGGGGGGGGGGGGGGGAAGCCCGGAATCAACCCAGTTTGGCTTTTCTGGTGGTGGTGTTTTGTGAGAGTTGTGAGCTTGGAAATCTTTGCTGAATGCTTCGTCCAGCCATGCTGTGCTGCCACGTGGAGAGGTTTCATGGTGGCAAGGCCTGGAGATGCTTAGGGCGGGGCAACCTCTGAACCGCAAAATAGGAGATGTTAAGGGTGCTACCTGAAAGGAGATAGCTGGGCGGCAAGCCTGAAGTGTTGAGCCTAAAAGGAGAAAGCCTTAACAAGCTAGATGATCTGGACTGAGAGAAAGCCCAGGGCGGTTGATGTCAGTGGGAAACCTTAAGCCCCCCCCCCCCCCGGCCGAAAACAAAGTGCAAGAAACATAGACTAAGCAAGGTGGCTGCTAGGCCGACGACTAAGTACGTAGTCTTGATCGAAAACCGGGTAAAGCAACACAAAGAAGTGCCGGAACCGCGAAAACGCACTTCCGCCCCTGGAACCTCCCAAAGGCAAAATGCAAACTCCCAACAGGCCTGGCTCCGTGCACGGGATCTGCAGCAAGAGGCGCTCCTCGAGGAGGGTCGAGGAGGGTTCTGGGGTGTCCTAGTAAGGGGCTTTGGGTCTTTTGGGTTGTTAAAGGGTCTATAGGGCGCCTTTCGAGAGAGCTTGTCGTAGAGAGGGCTTGCAGTTTGTGGTTTAGGGTTTGGGGTTACGCTTTCTTTTGACACTAATTAAAAAAAGGGTTCATAGGTTTTGTAGCGCCCCCCCGACAATTGTCGACCGCTTCCTGTGGAGGTGAAGTCCACGCTCCCGATCCTCGCCGGGCGCCGTGATGCCGCGGCCTTCTCCGCGACGTGCACGCTGCTTGGGGCTGCCTTATCTGGGTCCTTGTTGGTTGTTTTTTAGCATGTTTGTCCGATGAATTTCCCAATAAGGAAGAAGAAAAAGATAACTTTTGAAAACTTTAACTTTTGAAGATAACCCCAACAACAAGGAAGCAGTTCTAGGGCTCTGAGGGCTGAGGGGAGTGGTTTGAAACCACGATTGTCGTAGTTATGATCGCAAGGAAAACGATGTCAAATACGAGTGACTAGCAGTAATGGTAGTCGTGGTAATGGGAGACATATGGTAGTCATGGTAATAGCAGTTCTTATACCCAAGCAGTGTTTGCAGTCCGGAAATAGAATTTCGTACACAATGAGTCAAAAAAGTGTGTGCCCATAACCGGCGTGCCGCACAATTAACCCCCGACAAACGCTACCCCACTCCGTCTTGCATCTGTTTGCCGCGGATTGCTTGCTGAGGAGGAGGGAAATCCTAAGTTCTTTTGGTTGCAAACGCCGGTGTTGTGGGGAGTGGCGGTGTGGAGTAGTGTGGAGGATTGGATGTTGGGGTTTCGGGTTCAGGCCCTCCCCCCTCCTTTCACTGAGCCTCAAGACCTGGAAAGCCAGAAGCCTAAAGGCCCTGCCTGAAGGCCTCATAAAGCCCTTCAATCCCTAAGGCCCTCATCGCCAAAAACCACAACAAGCACACCAACAAAGAACCCCTGAAGGCCTGCTCGAAGGCCCGAGAATCGGCCCCCGGGTTTAGGGTTTAGGGTTTAGGGTTTAGGGTTTAGGGTGAAAAAATCCGAGGCAGCACTGCTTCGCCGAGAGCCACCTTTTCTGGAGCGTGCAGATGCAGAGCGGGCCTGATGCTGGCTGGAGCCTTCCAAGTTTGGAGTTGAGAAGGGGTTTAGGGTTTAGGGGGTTTAGGGTGTTTAGGGGTTTTAGGGTTTTCAGGGTTTTTAGGGTTTTTAGGGTTTTTAGGGTTTATTTAGGGTTTATTTAGGGTTTATTTGAAGGTTCGGAGTTTGTCAAGGGTTTAGGGGTTTTAGGGTTTAGGGGGGGTTCTCGGCCCTAAATCCAATCTAGGGTTGTCTTGGCCGGCTCTGTTGCGTTGCGGGGCTGACTACTTCTTTCAGGTTCTGATCGTTAAGCCCTAAACCCTAAACCCTAAATTTTAAGGGCCCCAGCAAAGACATCGTCTATAAGACCTCAACGCATACGGAAATGTCTGGAGCGCCAAATGTAAGGCCCTAAAAAGCCCAGGCCGCCTGAAAGAGGGCTTTGAGGGGCGTGTTCTTGGGGAGCGATCGGGGTTTAGGGTTTAGGATTTAGGGCTAGGGCTCGGGTTTAGGATTTAGGGTTTAGGGGCTCGGGTTTAGGGTTTGGGTTTAGGGTTTAGGGTTTAGGGTCTTGGGGGGGTTGCGAAAAGGAGTCTGGAGCGGCTGGCTCGCAGCTGGCTCGAAGCAGGGGAGTCCCGAGACTTGGCTCCCAGAGTGGTTCGTTCAAGCCGATAAGAGTCTTTTAAAGCAGCAGGGTTTAGGGTTTGAGGTTTAGGGGACTATTCTTTGAGGGGTGAACACGAGTTTCGCCTCTTCAGTAAATTTGGTGATGCCCGGCGCCAGACCTGGATGCAAAAGGTTTAGGGTCCTAAACTCTTAAACCCTGGATCGGGCATTGCGGCATGAGTGCAAGAGCCTTTCTGTTAAGTACCAACCTCGCCCCTTCTTGTACGCCCTGAAAGAAGTTCTGCTACAACTCCTAAGTTGCCCGACTAATTGGCCGTTCTTATCAAACGGGCCCCAAAGTTAGGTCTGTGAGTGTTTTCCTCTGTGGCCGCGGCGCTTGGCGACCTTCCCTGCGTTCACCGTTTTTACTTGGAGGTTCATGGTACTTGTTAACCAATTATGACTGTACTTAGAACTGTACTTATAACCATATAAGGGCACTGAAGGGGCTTATAAGTGGGCCATAAGTACATAATAAGTACCATGAGCCTACAAGTAGCAACCCGAAGAAAGAGGCCGTTGGGTTCACGTACGCTTGCAAAGGATCTTCATCTGCCAAGACAACGGGGATTGTTCTCTTAGCCGCGGGCGGCCTCGCGAGCCGACAGGCTATAGAGGTACACGGAGGAAGGATGGCTGAGGGCCTGAACTTTCTTTAAGGGTCACCGGTTTAGGGTTTAGGGTTTAGGGTTTAGGGTTTAGGGTTTAGGGGGAAGTAGTCTGGTCTTTCTTCGGCCCCTTCCTATGCTTAAGGTACTTCAAGCCACGTCCTCCTCGAGGCCTGCTCGGATCCCAACTGCTTCTTGGCAGACGCCTCCAGGTGCTGTTGGCATGCTGCCGAAGCACAAAAGGCTTTGTGAAAGGTTTTGTTGCTTTTTCTCTCCCGGATCTTCCGCGCTGTCTTGTCTGGCTGCAAGTCGGCCTTTACGCAGTTAGTTACCTCTAGAAGCTAAGTCTAGACATCCCTAGGCCCTTTTTGGTACAACAGCTAATTCTCAAGAAAAACAACGAGAAGTCGTCCCAAGGCTCCCGCGGCTGCCCCTTCGAGCCTTCGTTACTTGACACCGTGCTCTTCGCGTGCCTTCTCCTCACGCTGCTTGCGTGCTGCGCCTGCGGAGCGCAAAAAGCCCCCCTGCCCCCCCCTGCCCGCCCCTCTTTTTGTTGGATGACTAGGAACAGAGGCTTCGATCTGCAGGAGATTTTGGGTGCTCGTGATATTCGGGGGGTGAAGGCCTGATATGGGAAACCGGAAAACCTGCAGAGAGACGCCGTGACGAGGCACTTTCCTGCTCGTGCGACGGCGGGGTTGGCTCCTGGCGCGATGTCGGCGCAAGCCCGGCGAACCCATACCTGCGCAGATACTCGGTGCAAGCTACGACTCCAATGACTCCTGAGAAGAGGCCTCTCGCTTGGATGCGCTGTTTCAGAGTGTTTCCGAGCATCGGGGGGGATTGAATCAGGGCTAGTCGGACAAGCCACAATACAGATCAGCGCACGAGGCGTTAGTCGTTTGCGGATACATACTCGTAGATGCTTCCACCAACGCCAATACAATCGGATATATTGGGAACCAGCGACAGACATGGACAGAGCCTGGCGAGCTTTGTTGAAACCCTCATTGTTTCTTGAAAAACCCCTAGCAACCCGGATCAAATTTAGATGTCGTTCTAGGGTTTTGAGGGTTCATGGCAGGAAAGGCATGTGAAGGCATGTCAGGTGATGAGCTTCTAAGGTGATGCCTAAACAAGTCATGGCAGAAAAATGCAATTGCTGCAGCCGGCTCGCTCATCCTCATTTGCATTTCTTCAAGAACTGCATTGTCTCAGCTTCCCCGCTATGTTGTGCTCTGAGAGCCTATCGGAACTCTCGAAAAATGCGGGTCAGCACTTGCCTTGCTCCAGCTTTTTGGAAACCTTGTGGGAAAAATTCGTCCTCGGACATGATCGCCCCCTTTTTGTTTTTGAGAGGGCGCTCCACGCTGCCAGTGTTGACAGTGTGGAATCTCCTTTGCACACCTAAGAGGCAAGTCATGCTTGCTGTTTCTAGTGTGGGATAACCCCCCCCCCCCCCCGCCGACATATGAATATGGCAAAGATAGGTCAGATTGGTGCCCACCAGTATCGACACATCCCACAGCCTTGAACATGGGAGGTGGGCGCGCCCTCATCTAAGTTCCCCTGGAGCACATTCTGGCCCTAAAGGGAATGCCGCTGTTGACGTCGAACTTTTGCTCGAAGCTTTAAAAAGCCGGGTCTTCTGGCAGATCAAGGCGCCTTGTACAGAGAAGAGCCGTTCTATCAACGGCTTTCCCAAAACCGGCTCTCCCCAAAAGAGGGCGCCCGAATTTGGAACACCCCCGCCATGTGATGACCTCCACTTGTACAGGGCTTTTGAGGCGCGCACGCGGTGCACAAAGTTGTGGCAATTTTGTGTGGTGCGAGCACTGCAGAAAAGCGGGCGTCATGGCTTGGGGGAGGGGGCTTTTGTAGGGTTTAGGGTTAGGGTTAGGGATTAGGTTATTTTACGCTTGACTGAAGCCCTATAAAGGCCCAAGATTCCCCGAAATCGCTGAAGCACCAAGTCCCCAAAAGGCTTCAGCCAAAGCTTCTCACATGTGGGTGCCGACATGCACATGCCATGTGCGTGCAGGTGTGTTCACAACTGCTTTTGGGGTCCCCACCCACAACTCAAACCCAAAACCCTAGCCTAGACTGAATATCGCCGACAGTCCTGCGATCCGGTTCACCCAGCTATGAAGGAGCCCCAAGCAAACACAAACTCGAATACCCAAAGCCTACTCCCCCTGCCTTTTCCAAAGCTAGCATGGAGGGACAGGGGCTTTTGGACCAATATGAACCCTCACTCATCTACTGTACGTCTTTCGTTCTGCAGTGTGACCTGCAGTTCAGCTGGTCTGCTTGGCGGGTGGCCCAAAAACCCCGAAACCACTGAAACCACCTCCAAATAAGCTCAAACCCCCTCAACCCTAATCCCCAAAAGAAACCGCGACTGAGCCTCGAGGTCCAAAGACGCCGAGGCGGGCGAGCTTCGGCTTTCAAAGGGGCTTGCATCGAGCTTAAAGGGCTTTGGGTGGCCTTGGGGCCATCAGAACTCCTAAAGGAACGGCTCGCCCAATATCCCCTCCTATGGGCTCCTATCAGGAGTTGTTAGGTGTGTCTGCCCCTTCTTTCAACAATGCCTTGGGCTCTCTGACAGCGCGGCTCAAGGTCCCGGCCCGAGCTCCCAAAGGGAGTTCGGGGGGGTGGGGGGGGTGCTTAGAGCGCCTAGAATTTTAGGCCCACAAAGACCTAAGGCCAAAACCGGAAGCAAGGCGCCCACAGCCTTGCTTAAGCCTCTTCAAGGACACCGACGGCTTCAAGACCCCCACCCTTTAAGCATCTTGGTGCCATCGTGTCGTGGCCTTGGGCCTTGAGACGCGCCCGTGCCGCGCGGCAGCCCCTGCGGCGCTTGCTCGGTGCCCGGCCCTCGACATGGCCCGCTTGGGGTTCTGGGCATTGCTGAGGGAATCTGAGGGACCTGAGGGAACTGCTCAGTCAGATTTTTGGGACGGGGGCCAAGGGTGCGCTGTCTTGACCGAATTTGCGACTGGCTGACTAGACAGAGCTGTGGTGGCCTCCTCCAAACTAAGGGCTACAGGGCTTTTTCTGTGAGACCTCTCCACTGTCACCCTGAGGCGAACCCGTTAACGAAGATGAGCTCCAACGGGAAGGCCCATTATCCCGGTGTTGCACCACGGAAGTCCAGATTGAGGTACTCCATTTAGTCCCCTAAAAACACCTTCTTTCACTAGGTTGAGGATGCCTTTCTTGTAATTGTAGCTTGTTATTTGGGGTGGGGGGGGATGCTCGAGTTTTGTTCCGTTTCCCCAAAATGACGTCGGGATACAATACATATTACTATATGATATGTCTATACAACCATATCACTATACTACATGACGATTACTGTACTTTGTATATAATATATATATATATATATGTATGCATGTATGTATGTATGTATGTATGTATGTATGTACGTATGTATGTATGTATGTATGTATGTGTATATATATATATACATATACATAAATACATACATACATATACATACATGTATATACCCACCGAGGCTCAATCCGACAACATCCGGAGCCCCGAGCCCCAAAACGCCAGGCTCGTGGCGATGATCCCGCCGTCGTTCGGGGCCCGGCACATTCGGCGTGTGGAAATCGTGATGTCATGAGTTTTGTAAGCGTATTCGTTGTGAGGTTATTATGTGAATACACATTTTTTTTGCTGCTGTATGGCGACTAGCGCAGTCATGAAGTTGTATGACTGTTTCAGATTCTGATGCCATGTGGGGAGATTTTGTAGGAGCCAAGGGATGGAGACTTCGATGCGCCCCAGCCACCCTGAGCTTGGGATCAAAACGCCCCATAACCTTCTGAGAAACCCTAAACCTTCGCCCCTGAACCCCTCGAGCCCTTGGAGGCTTCCATCGCAAAAAGCCCTCGGCCTTCCCCTCCCAAAGAGGTGCAGTCCTCACACATCGTGCTGAGCGTCGCGAGCTGGCTGCGCCCTTAGAGCCGACGGGTCTTCCCCCCCGACTTTCTCAGATGGGCTCCTGCCTGCTAGAGCAAGCATGTCCCCTAGAAGAAGTGCAGAGGCCCCCAAAAAAGCATGAAAGGGGCCCCACTGACCGTCTTCTCCGGTGCTGGCCGGGGTGAATCTCCTCCCTCCCCCCCTCTCCCCTCCCCCCTCCCCTGTGGCCGTAGGTGCGCCTGCTCCGTGGGCATGATGGCCGCTTTTATTGCACTGAAGGAAGGGCGGGGGGGGTTTAGGGTTTAGGGTTTAGGGTTTAGGGTTTAGGGTTTAGGAAATGGCGGGGGAAGGGACAGCTCCATGGAGGTTTCTATGAGCAGATCTGCATGCGGGCAAGCAGCGAAAGCTGGTGGCCTCTCTCCTCAACCCTTATTGCCCAATTGCACCCTAGAAGCCCCCCAGAGGCATGCTTACATGAAGCCATGTTGATTGCAATCTTCCTTCCCCAGCCATTTTAAAGGCAGCCCAGTGGCACTCTTGCTCCCGAACTGCCTGGGGTCTACACTGTCTAGGGGCAGCAGATTAGGAATCTCGGTGTGTGGCCTTTTTGCTACAACAGGGGGGGGGTCTGTCCAGGGTCGAGGGCGAAATTTGCAGCCGCAGTCTCTTATTGTGAAGTGGTGCTTTCTGTCCCTCTTGACATGTTCGCGGCAAGTGCAACACTCCAATCTGCCACTTGCAGTATATGATAGGGCCGGAGCGTTTTCTATATCAGTCTCCTCAGGTCTTCAATAAGATGGCCGTGGCGCGGTTCCCGGCGGAGTGCCTTTGGCAGCCTTATCTCCCCCAGGTACTTTGAGCCCTCCGCAAACGGTCCCTATTCTGCAGCAAAAATCGTTGCAACCACCTGTTATTACAGACCTTACGGAGTTTCTGAAGCCATGAAAGCTTCCACCCGATGAAAAAGCCTGGTTTCCTATCCCAGGAGTGACTAGGCCCTCCCGTGCCCAAATCGCATTTGAGGTCCTTAAGTCTTTAAGCTTCATCTCCATGGTTGACCAAGTTCAAATCACTTGCGATTCTGCCCTGGACCCTATACAGCCTAAACCCCGGTCAGTTCATATGGGGGCTTACGATAATAGGGGCACCTTATCGGGGTCCTTATGATCAGGGTGTCCTATTATTTGGGGGGTCTTTTTATTAGAGGGCGGTGCGCTGTGGGGCCTGTGTTTTTTTTGGTGTTTTTGCAGTGCACAAGTGTTTATAAAGCAGGTGTGCATGCACATGACACTCTGTATCCTGGATACTTTATATTTACGAGCACGCGCGCATACACAGGATAATAATTCATCCCAGAGACTCCATTCGTAGACCATACCTTGGCTGCCAGCAGAGTAAAACGAAAAAACAAAAAGCTTTCCACGACTGTGGATACGTAACAGCAAGTGCGCTTTTTTCGGTGTCGCCAACCACTGATGAAGGGCATGCTCGGCTACAGGGCTCCATCCTCCATTGAGACCCGTGGGCAAGTTGAACTTTTTTGCAAGTAGCACACGTGCGATAGTAACTGCCGCGATGTGATGCTCTGCTTGGTTTCGTGGGTAACGAGTGTTCCATCTGTGATCTTCGCAATGATATCGGCGAGCCTTGGCATTTCCATAGTATTGTTGGGCACAGTGGGTGACGCGGAAGATTGAGAGAAGGACGTAGGTGGTTGTGCTGAACCACTGGCCATACTCAAGTTGGTAACCTCAAGCCTGCACACACCGCCCTCCACATGGAGGAATCCAGCTACCGGCGCCGAGCGCTTCATATCTAGGCCGCAATATACTACACAGAAACTGTTCGAATCTAAGCCGAAATACTCGTCATAGCATTTCATGATTCAGCTGATAAGTATATAGTGAGCGACAATCTGTACTAGCGCGCGCACACATGCACCAAAAAGAAACTAATGCAGCCGAGATGCTATATATTTATTATTTATATGAGGTTAAAGGTTTAGGGGTTAAGGGTTACTTACTGCGTGCTGCTCGATGGTTGCGAGCTGCTCGTTGCAATCCAGGCACCTGGGGAGCGGGGGGGGGGGGTCTCAACAGCCCCAAGACCCTGCACCCCCCCCCCCCCCCCCCCCCCCCCAAAAAAATCAATGCTTATAAGCAAACCATCCAAAAAAGATCAATGCTTATAAGCAAACCATCTGCTTATAAGCAAACCCTGGCTCGACAAAAAAAAAGAACCAGAAGAAATCAAGTATGACAATCAACCACGCCCATCTAAGCTGAGTATAGTTCAACTACTTAACTTCGTCCATCCAACCTGAAACAACTGAATCTTCAAAGAAGAGCCCATCTAACCTTAATATAGTTCAACTACCTAACTTCGCCCATTCAACCTCAAACAACGGAATCTTCCACGAAGAGCGTTAAAAAAAAACGCAGGCCCCACAGCGCACCCTTCTGTTTTATTAGGGGTCCGCTATCTTCGTGAACCCACCATTTCAGCTCAAGGTGCTGCCTCGTGGCCTTACAGATGGCTTTCGCTTGCGCCTTCCTGCTGTGCTTCGCTCGCAGGCTGGCGGGTTGAAAGCTGCCGGTTTAGGGTTTAGGGATTAGGGTTTAGGGTTTGGGGTTTAGGTTTAGGGGATTAGGGGATTAGGGGTTAGGCTAGTAGGGTTTAGGGTTGAGGGTTTAAGAGGGTTAAGAGTTCAGTGGAAACAGGGGTTAGGGCAGGCATTGGGGATTCCTATTCTCATTTGATGGTTGGGTTGGATTCAGTTTCAGCGTGACACCTACGTTGGTCTGAATATTGCTGGGATTGAGGTTTGAAGGTTCTTAGGTGTGTCCGATAGGACCCGGGCGGGTATGTCGGGATGCAAAAGGGGCGAAGCGGATTTTAGGGGGTTTGATTGAGGGGACGAACTTTTGGTTGTTTGGGGAGGGTCAAGACTAGAAGGGGAGTCGGTCTTATTGCCGCTGGATGCGTGCTCTCTTGCGAGAGGCGAAGGGAGCTGACAGGATTCAGCCTTCAGAGCCCCAACTCGGACTAATCATACTAATAATAATCATAATGAGAAGAATAATAGCAAATATATTAATAATAACAAATAATAGTAGTAGTAATAATAAAAATAATAAATATATTTATAATAATGCGACAGTTTCAGGTGCGCTTCAGGCTGAAGCGCCCTTAAGCTCCTCCTCCTTGCAGCTTGCGCCCTGATCCACGTTAGCGGTTTGATTCCGAACAGGTTTTAGGGTTTAGGGGTTTAGGGTTTTAGGGTTTTGGGGTTTAGGGTTTAGGGTTTAGGTACTGGGGCTGTCGCTTTTGGCTTCGGGCCTTTCGTATCACAGGGTTCCGAGTAGGAGGGTGATTACATAAGTGTCAGGGCCACAGCCAGTATCGGCTCCACGTCATCGAAGCTTTGATTTCTGCCAAGAAAGCGTCCATTTCAACTGGCGGGGCTTGATCAAATCTCTGGGCCCTTGTTGAAAGAACCCTGAACCAGTTTCAGGAAAATTGGAATACGCTGCAATAGAGAGCCAGAAAGCTACAGGCTTGACTATGATGGGACATCAGCTACCCGGTCCGAGTTTCCCGTCAACGAAGCTCCACGCGCGGAGGTCCATCCACATTGGCTCCTTTCGCGATGTCGCAAGGTGGTCACTGGTGATTCCGTGCCAGCCTCGGAAAATTGAGTTCCCTTACTGTAAACCCTAAACCCTAAACCCTAAACCCTAAATCCTAAACCCTAAACCCTAAACCCTAAACCCTAAACGCAAAAAAACCCTAAACCCTAAACCCTAAACCCTAAACGCAAAAAAACCCTAAACCCTAAACCCTAAACCCTAAACCCTGAACCCTGAACCCTGAACCCTGAACCCTGAACCCTGAACCCTAAACCCTAAACCCTAAACCAACCCTAAACCCCTTACCTTGATTCAGGAGATCAGGCTCTCGGAGGCTTTTAGCTTCGGATGTCCAATGGCTTGGGGAGTTTAGAACGCGGGGGGACTTGTGGCAATGAGGTGCTTCAGCGGCATGCTGCTGACCTCGATGCATCTTGGCTGGGGATCCGTGGCATTTCGAGTTGGAAGCCTCGAGATTTTTGATTTCGCCTTCTTTTCGCAGACGCCCCAATCCAGGATCCATAAACCCACAACTTTTGGTAGAGGCGCTGCTGGGCTCTTTTGGGGAGATGGACGTGGGGGAGTTTTAAAAAATTACGGCATCTCCTCCGATTTTTGGACACATCATTGCGGAGGGAGAGCGTAGGGGGATGGTCCAAACCCTTACTTGGAGGCTCATGGTACTTATTAGCCGAATAATGACTGTGTTTATATAACCCACTTATAAACCCCTTAAAGGGCTTAGGGTTTCAACCCAATCTTCGACCCCCCAGGTTGGCCCTCAAGGCAGCGCCCATGTCCCTCCTGGTGGTCCTGCGCTGCCTCTCGCCCGCGCGGGGGCTCGGAGCCTGCTGTGAGTTTCTCCTGGCCTTGGGATTTAGGGTGGGAGTTTTCCTCCAGGACCGCGAGTTTGCGGAAATGCCTTTCTGCTGTACTTGGAACCGACTCTCCATCGAAGTGCCACGCCGAAGGCGCCCAGCGAAAGTCCACCGAATCCAAGCACCTGGTGGTGTGGCGGTTGTCTTTCTGGGCGTTTCTTACCCCCAACTTAGCTGGCTCTTAGCCTCCTCTTCCACCTGAAGCCGCAAAAGCCATTTTGGCACCTGAACTTGCAGCGCCTTCTCACACACCTCTTCTCTGAGCCATGGCCATGCTCGCGCTCTTGGGGCTGTTGCTTCCGGCCCTCTCAGGAGCCCAGGGGGATTACCAGAAGTACTTCCAGAGCTACATGGGCGGCAGTGGTGGCAGTGGTGGCAGTGGTGACTACCAGAAGTACTACCAGAGTTACATGGGTGGCGGCAGTGGTGGTGGTGACTACCAGAAATATTTCAAGAACTACATGTCAAAGTACGGCTCAGGTGCATCCGGCGGCTATGAGAGCTTCATGTCGAAGTATGCCGGCAACTATGCAAGCAAGTACATGCCATCATCTGCAACCCAGCAGGAGTCAGCCGAAGGCGCGGATAAGCCCGTGAGCTTCGCTGCGGACAACGACAAGGATGCCGGCAGCTCCAAGGAGTCTAAGGAGGATCGTGACACAGAAGACGCCCAGCACGGCTCACAGGAAGGCTCTTTCCAGAAGTACATGGACTATGCCAAGTACACGCAGAGTCATGGCTCGCAGGCAAGGGGCGCTTGATGCATGAGATGCGGCCAGCAGCAATGCTAGGTGTAGGTTTCTTCGTGTGCTTCATCTTCGCTAGGTGTGAAAAAGCCTTCCTTTTATTCAACCCCTGATCAGGGAAGTGGTTACCAGCAGTACATGGATTACTCCAAGTACACACAGAATCATGGCTCGCAGGGCGGTGACTACAAACAGTACATGCAGTCCTATGGCGGTGACTATAACAAGTACATGCAAGGGCATGGCGCACAGGCCCCGCCCCTTTGTCGGGGAGTGTTTCGGCAAGTTGCACATGTTCTTTCGGGGGTCGGTTGGCTTAATGTAAACGGTTGTTTTAGCATCGGGTTGATTGAGTACCAGCCGCACCAGTAAGACTCACAAGACTCACAAAAAGGACCTCGTGACTCATACTCGCCATCTTGTGCTTGAAAACCAGGCGAAGAGCTCGAACCCTTGGTGCATAAAATATCACCCGCGGGGCCTCATAAGTGAAGATAGAGAAGCCTCATACCTGCACTTTGTCCCACGCCTCATAACCGCACACATAAAAACGCCTCATACCTGTGTGTTCGAAAGAAGGTTTAAAGGACGTATGGCGAGTTTTTTCTGCGAAATCCCCGTCTAAGTTTAAGAGAAAATATTTTTACCCCAACCCAGGAAGAATCACGTAGATCCGGGATGCCACTGTGCCACTGTTGAGGAAAAAGACGTAAATCCAGGGTGACATAGCTGAGGGAAAACACGTACATCCGCCGCCCTCAGCAGGTGGAAAGTTTTTCTTCGTCTGCGGTCCATGTCTCGGAGGATCCAGAAAATAGGAGCGAGTGCATGGCCGTGAGATATCTCGAAATAGACTCTGCACCTTGAAAACAACACCAAAACACACAAAAAGAGGGCCCTGGCCACTTGTAAGGAAAGCAAAGAAATCCTGGGCCCAGACAGCAACAAGTCGTATAAACTGAGGACATAGCAGTGGAATGAAAAAAAGCTGTCCATCAGTGAGTTTTATCGACACCGCAGTTGGGGCTTTTGTTGAACAAATATTGGGTTTGTAATGGGTCAGTACGGGTGGCGTTTTTTTGTTTTTCCCCCCCCCCCCCCTGCTTTCGGGTACAGAATCTCAACACCGCATCCCGAAAGAATGAAGAAAGCCTTCCATTGAGAAGCCCCGGAAAACATGCACCAAACACACGAAACCCCGAAACCACCCCAGAATGTCAACACCGCGCCCCGAAGCCTCCAAATTGAAGCCATATGTTGGGTTCCATTCTGACACGATCGATCTATGGTGACCCGCAGACTCAAAAGAGCGCCAACACTGTGACCTGAAATCCCTAACACACCTAGAAAAAAAGCGTCTGCTTCCTGACGCCTGGCTTCCTCAATCCCGTACACCATATACGTCAAATTTTCCCGTCTGTGGCGAAATCACGTACAATCCAAGTGACTACTCTTAATCCGTCGTTTTCACGCGCAGGTGTGCCACACTACATCTCCTAGTAGGATTCAGCGTTTGGCCTCATCTTTTCCAGTTTAGGCCACCTCCGTTGTAAGGGTTTAGGGCTTGCCACACACGCCACATCCGCCTATAGGGTCCAGGGTCTAGGGCTTTCGGGCTCTCAGAGGGGTTGAGGGCTCGTGTCCACCCCCATACGCAAGAGCGCGTCTGCAGTGGCATGTGCGCAGCGCGAAAGCCTGCGACAGAATCATGGCTCGCAGGGCGGTGACTACAAGCAGTACATGCAGTCCTACGGCGGTGACTACAGCAAGTACATGCAAGGGCATGGCTCGCAGGCCCCGCCCCTTTTGTCGGGGAGTGTTTCGGCAAGTTGCGCACGTTCTTTCGGGGGTCGGTTGGCTTAATGTAAACGGTTTCTTTAAGCATCGCTTTGATTGAGTACCAGCCGCACCATTAAGACTCACAGACAGGATCTCGTGACTGGCGAAGAGCTCGAACCCTTGCTGCATCACACATCACCCTCCTAGGGCCTCATAAGTGAAGATAGAGAAGCCTCATACCTGCACCTTGTCCCACGCCTCATAGCTGCACACATAAAACCGCCTCATATGCCACACCACATCTCTTTGTAATTAGGGTTCAGCGATGGGGCCTTCGAGTTTAGGCCGTTGTAGGGTTTAGGGCTTGCCACACGCGCCACATCCGCCTATAGCGTGTCCACCCCATACGCAAGAGCGTCTGCAGTGGCATGTGCGCAGTGCGAAAGCCTGCGACAGAATCATGGCTCGCAGGGCGGTGACTACAAACAGTACATGCAGTCCTACGGCGGTGACTACAGCAAGTACATGCAAGGGCATGGCTCGCAGGCCCCGCCCCTTTTGTCGGGGAGTGTTTCGGCAAGTTGCACACGTTCTTTCGGGGGTCGGTTGGCTTAATGTAAACGGTTTTTTTAAGCATCGCTTTGATTGAGTACCAGCCGCACCATTAAGACTCACAGACAGGATCTCGTGACTGGCGAAGAGCTCGAACCCTTGCTGCATCACACATCACCCTCCTAGGGCCTCATAAGTGAAGATAGAGAAGCCTCATACCTGCACCTTGTCCCAGGCCTCATAGCTGCACACATAAAACCGCCTCATATGCCACACCACATCTCTTTGTAATTAGGGTTCAGCGATGGGGCCTTCGAGTTTAGGCCGTTGTAGGGTTTAGGGCTTGCCACACGCGCCACATCCGCCTATAGCGTGTCCACCCCATACGCAAGAGCGTCTGCAGTGGCATGTGCGCAGTGCGAAAGCCTGCGACAGAATCATGGCTCGCAGGGCGGTGACTACAAACAGTACATGCAGTCCTACGGCGGTGACTACAGCAAGTACATGCAAGGGCATGGCTCGCAGGCCCCGCCCCTTTTGTCGGGGAGTGTTTCGGCAAGTTGCACACGTTCTTTCGGGGGTCGGTTGGCTTAATGTAAACGGTTTTTTTAAGCATCGCTTTGATTGAGTACCAGCCGCACCATTAAGACTCACAGACAGGATCTCGTGACTGGCGAAGAGCTCGAACCCTTGCTGCATCACACATCACCCTCCTAGGGCCTCATAAGTGAAGATAGAGAAGCCTCATACCTGCACCTTGTCCCACGCCTCATAACTGCACACATAAAAACGCCTCATATGCCACACCACATCTCTTTGTAGGATTCAGCGATGGGCCTTCGAGTTTAGGCCGTTGCAGGGTTTAGGGCTTGCCACACGCGCCACATCCGCCTATAGCGTGTCCACCCCATACGCAAGAGCGTCTGCAGTGGCATGTGCGCAGCGCGAAAGCCTGCGACAGAATCATGGCTCGCAGGGCGGTGACTACAAGCAGTACATGCAGTCCTACGGCGGTGACTACAGCAAGTACATGCAAGGGCATGGCTCGCAGGCCCCGCCTTTTGTCGGGGAGTGTTTCGGCAAGTTGCACACGTTCTTTCGGGGGTCGGTTGGCTTAATGTAAACAGTTTTTTTAAAGCATCGCTTTGATTGAGTACCAGCCGCACCATTAAGACTCACAGACAGGATCTCGTGACTGGCGAAGAGCTCGAACCCTTGCTGCATCACACATCACCCTCCTAGGGCCTCATAAGTGAAGATAGAGAAGCCTCATACCTGCACCTTGTCCCACGCCTCATAACTGCACACATAAAACCGCCTCATATGCCACACCACATCTCTTTGTAGGATTCAGCGATGGGCCTTCGAGTTTAGGCCGTTGTAGGGTTTAGGGCTTGCCACACGCGCCACATCCGCCCATAGCGTGTCCACCCCATATGCAAGAGCGTCTGCAGTGGCATGTGCGCAGCGCGAAAGCCTGCGACAGAATCATGGCTCGCAGGGCGGTGACTTCAAACAGTACATGCAGTCCTACGGCGGTGACTACAGCAAGTACATGCAAGGGCATGGCTCACAGGCCCCGCCCTTTTGTCGGGGAGTGTTTCGGCAAGTTGCGCACGTTCTTTCGGGGGTCGGTTGGCTTAATGTAAACGGTTTTTTTAAGCATCGCTTTGATTGAGTACCAGCCGCACCATTAAGACTCACAGACAGGACCTCGTGACTGGCGAAGAGCTCGAACCCTTGCTGCATCACACATCACCCTCCTAGGGCCTCATTAGTGAAGATAGAGAAGCCTCATACCTGCTCTTTGTAGGATTCAGCGTTTGGCCTTCGAGTTTAGGCCATCTCCGTTACACGGCTTAGGGCTTGCCACACATCCGCCCATAGGGTCCGGGGTCTAGGGCTTTCGGGCTCTCAGAGGGGTTGAGGGCTCGTGTAGACGCGCCATACGCAAGAGCGTGTCTGCAGTGGCATGTGCGCGGTGCGAAAGCCTGCGTTTGATTTGGCCCCTGATCAGGGAAGTGGTTACCAGCAGTACATGCAGTCCAACACCGGCCCCACGCTGCTGGTAAGTGGCCAGAACACGGAGGAAGCGGAAGAGAGCAAGGAGCGCGAGGAGGAGAAGCAACGGCTTCACGATGAGCTGGCCTCAGAGCAAGCGCTGCTGCAGAAGGAGCAGGAGCACTTGCACCAAGAGCTGGCTGCAGAGCAGAAGGAACAGGAGGAAGAGCAGGAACACTTGCGTCAAGAGCTGGCCGACGAGGCAAAGCAAGAGCAGAAGCAGCGGGAAGAAGAACGGGAACAGTTGCGCAAAGAGCTGGCTGCCGAGGCAGAGCAAGAGCGGAAAGAGCAGGAGGAGGAGCAGAAGAAGGAGCAGCCGAGCGCGCCGGCGCTGCTGGCAGCCAGCGCAAGTGGGCCCCGCCCCGTGCTGCTCGGAGCCAGCATCCTTGCGGTTGGGGGAGTGGTCGCTGGATTCGCGGCGCACCTCCGACGCCAACGCCAAGTGCTGGAGGAATCCGATGGCCTCCTGTACGTGGAAGCGCCGATGGAGGTTTGAGTAGTCGCGGTAGTCGGTGCCTGAGCTTTGCTGGCCAACAGGATATGCTCGACTCCCAAACTTCCAAAACCCAAAGCCCCTCCACTCAGGCATGTTGGCCAGTATAGTTGGCTCCTCCCCTCTCTGCACATCTCGGGGCTGAGACCTCACCGAACCTTGTGCTTGCGTTTCAACTTTCTCGGGGCGCGTGAACTCCGACGGCACATGCCTCTAGCTGCAGGGCACACTCTTGAGCTTCAATCCCCCTTTGAAGCCTGAAGCACGCTTACGTGCCAGCCTGGGTGGCATCAAGCCTTCGGGTCCGACAGCGCGAGACTGCACAGCTCACACTATAACCCTATAAGCCCCAACCCTAAACCCTAAACCCTAAACCCCAAACCCCAGAAACTCGTTTGGGAGGATAAGACACCCTCGGCTGCTGCATGCGAATCACTCCAGACCGCAGGGGCAACAGACCTGCGGGACCTCATATAAATCGCAAGCTCTTTGGCGTCCTCTTCTTGGGGGCTTATATATGTATATAAAATATACAGACGATGTAAATACATATTGTAGAGATAGAATAGAGCAGAATTTAACATAACAGTTTTTGGGAGTCTTTCAGGGGAGTCTTTCAGGGGGCCGTTCGAAAGGCCCTCAGGTGATTTGTTTGGAGTCCTGTGGGCCAGCCCTCTGCTGGCAGAACTCTGCGACCGCTCGTGGTGAAAAAGAAGGCCGCCTGTGGAGGCGCTTCAAAGGCTTGGACGGTCTAGGGTTTATAGGGTTTATAGGGTTTAGGGTTTAGGGTCGATAGGGTTGAGGGTTTAGGGTTTAGGGTTTAGGGTTATGAGGATTTTTACAGGCAGCCTTCAAGAGTACGGAGCTTCCAGACATGTGGGATGTCGCTGCACCCAAGCCTAGGTCGCAGGCCTGGTGGTGGAGAGCTTCTACCCACAGCCACTGGAGGCTGAGCTGCAACAATCACCATCAGGGGGCCTTCCAGAAAGGGACCCTCACTTGGGGTTTTGGGGATCCTGGTTTGGGGTTTGTGTTGCTTGAGACCTGACATGTTTCCGACGTTGGGACAGAGGGCCGACTAGGCCCTTGGTATTCCCCGATGGCGCCGCCACATGGTGTTTGGGGTGTGGGGAGTGAGGGTCCCTAAGCAAAAGCCCCCCAAAAAGACTCCCAAGACTGTTGTTGAAGATTGAGAGAGGCGCTCCTGGCAGAAGCCCTCGGCACACCCCGCAACGACCCCCCAAGGCCCAGGCTTTCTAAGAAACTACGATGGCCGACGATGGCCCCCAGGCATCTCTTCTGCTTGCGAGGTGAACACGGGCATGCTCGTTTCCATCTTCATCATGCTCTGCGGCCGGGGCCACACTGCCAGTTTGGGGGATTTCTACCACGAGCCTTTATAGGCTTACATTGCTGCAGCTCGAATGTGTTCAGAGTTTAGGCCAAACCATGAAGATCAAGGCAGTGGCCTCTACGCCTCCCGCATGCCACGTCAGCACCTGACCGGGGTCCAGCGCTCAGATGCTCGGGCAGCCCGCTACAGATTCTGTGCTTACTGGCGAGGGTTTCCGGCTTAAGGGCCGTTGAGGGTTCAGGGCAGATGCTCTGGGTATTCGAGCTTCTTGGGCATTTGCGGTCAGCCTCCGCTAAGAAACAAAAGCGTCGAAAGCCCTCCAAGGTGAGGATGTTGGCATGTTGGCGTCAAGGCTGTTGCCACTGTTGCCTCCTGTTGCTCCTAACAGTCCCTAAGAACGAGAGCTTTATTCTTCTTGCACGAAGCTCTCCATCGCCATTCCATTCGATTTTCCAACCTCTTGCGACCCTAGTATGTCCAGCACTAGGTAGGCCCTTGAAAAAGATTGTCCCTTATTGGGTTTAGGAAGATCATATTCAGGAACATTTTTCAGAGGGTTTGAAGGTTTGAAGGGCCATCCTAGAGCATCGCAGATGTCCCCGCCCCCCCCCCGGCCCCCCCCGCCCCCCCCCTGACCGCCCTACCCCCCCCTCCACAAACGTGCGCCGCCACGCCTTCGTTCCTCGCACGAGGTCGGCTGGGCCCTGCTGAACGCCTTCTTCGCGGTGGCGGACCGTCTTCTGCAGAGGCCAAAAGGGTTGAGCGCTTGAGGTGGGTGCGGTGGGTACGGTTGGGTTACTGTAGCCTAATTGTATCAACCCTAAACCCTAAACCCTAAGTTAATTTGCAGTTCCCTGCCGAGCGTGAGGGCTTCTCAATTGCCTTGGCAATCAGCAAGCCTTGCAGGCTCATGCTGGCCCCGGAGCTGGCACCAGCGGGAGCCTCAGGGGCCCCGGCGCTGAAGACCCGAAGTGCGAGTCCGTAGCCCAGAAGCCGCCACCCTCCCGCCTCCCCCCCCCCCCCTCTCCTAAAACCTGTGAACCTAACCAGGCTCGGAAGTCTCTATGGGGCCTGAAAAAGAATGCACACCCAGAACCCTAAAGTTAGCTGCCCAAACCTCTCAGAAAAAGTGTCGAGAGTTGCTCCAAGCTGACGGTCTTTTGACCCGGCCCGAAGGTCTAGGGACAATCTCATCTACGCAGCTTCCTTCATCCGAGGCTTTATGAATCCCATGTGGGGGGTTGATCTAAAGGTCCTTCTGGGGGAATTATTTCAAGGGGAAAAAATACATATATATATATATACAGGGCCATTTTTGAACACAGGTATGTTATATGCTGATCAACTCCCAAGTCTGACGAGCTTCCCTTATCCCGAAGCCCTAAGCTGTAAACCCCTATAAGAGGCTTCTATGAACAGATATGTACCCAACTTCCTTTTGAGAAGGAGCCCCTATAAGGCTTATATGAACAGATATGGTTCCCAACTTCCTATTTTTAAAAGGTCGACATCTCCAAATGCGGCGTCACGCTGCTCAACAACTTGGGAGGCGTGCTTGGGTCGGTCGATCAGGGTTGAGGGTTCTTAGGGCTCTTAGGGGTAATTAGGGGTTATTGGGGTTCTTAGGGCTCTTCGGGGTATTGGGGTTATTAGGGTTGTTTGGGTTACTAGGGTTATTAGGCTAATTGGAGTTAATAGGGTTTAGGGTTAGACGTCCTTGGAAGCTTTCAGACCCTTAAACAGTGTGTCGGCACTGAGGTCACAACATGAGCACGAGGGGGGCGTTAGGTCGATGCGGCCGGGCGGGGCCCACGGCCCGGACCCTTTGCGGTTTTTCTCTTGAAGCCTTCTCATGCTCACTTTTCGAATATCGCGCCCTCGCCTAGGGGTGGGCGTGGGCAAGCTCGCCGTCCTCGATTTTTTTTTTGGGCTTTTGTGTTCGTGAAATGCGAAACTGTCATCACTTTTGGACGTCCGGGCTCACCAAATCACCAAATGCGAAACAGATGGACGTCTGTGTTCGTTCGCCAAATGCGACGGATCTTGCAGTGTTGAAGCTTTTTAGGGAAGGGTTTTGACCAACCCCCCCCCAACCCCCCACGGGCATCCAAGCATCGGGCTGCAGACTTACGGTCAGCTTGGCCGCTCAATCTGCTTAGCCCCAATTCCGTGGCTTGCGCGGTATATTCTACTGTAATCTTTTGCTCCGAGTGAAAGACTTGTAGGAGCCACGCCGCAAGCCGCCTCATAGGCTTCAAAGCCCTTCAGCCCAAATCCCGGAAAACTCGGCCGCCAAGCTCCAGGTATGGTGCCCGTGTTGCTTTGTGCCATCGCGACACAGGAGCCCACAGAGAACGCTTGAGGGTTTGGGGCCCTGGCTTTGGGATCAGGATGTCGTGGTACAGTTGGGCACAAGCTGACACCCCCCACAGCACCCGACACTCCTGGCATCCTTGCGTTGAGCCGAGTCGATGCACAAAACGTGCCCCTCTCTCAGCCCTAAATGCCCAGCAAGAGACGACGGAGCCGCTGCGCAGGAGTGGAGGGAGCTGCCCCATCTGCTCGGGAGCCTGGGCAGTGCTAAGACTGCTAAGAGCCTTGAGAGGGCGGCATGAGCAACAAAAGGGCTATGGGGACAGCGGCACGGGAGTTGGGCCACGATGCCCCTGTTGCTGGAGGATGTCACTCAGCAATGCAGGCTCTCAGAGGTAGAGCGCCTGTACCTTTTCATGCAGCTGCTACAGGAAGGGTGCTCAATCACCAGCTGTCAGTACGCCACGTCCATCACCCACATCTCCCTTGCGGAACTGTCTGGACCCTTGCTAGGAAACTTCATCCCTCAATCACCCTATAATAAGCTTGCTCCTGCTTAAAAAACAAAGGCGGCGGGGGAGGCGCGCTCACTTCCTGAGCGCGCGCGTGCCATGGCTTCAGTCCTGCTGCAGGAGGAGGGCGAGGCCCAGCGTGCGGAGGACATCAGCAAGGCGGCTCAGAGCCTCATTGACGTGGAGACTTCCGAGACCGTCTCTTGGTACCAGTAACTTCCCGCCCGGTAGCCCCCCTCGCCCTTCTTTTTTTTGTTGTTGCCCCCCTTTTTGTCTTTGGCTTTCAAGGATTCCCTTATACAGTACCCAACCCTTTAAACATGGGGTGCCCATGGAATTGTTTTGGGATACGACAGCACACGCTGCGCCTTCCGGGCGTCGATGCGAGGATTGGAGAACCCTGCAAGGCTGAAGGGGCTTCAGAAACGCCTGCAGCAGGTGAGTGTGATGGGAGACGACAAAGAATGTCTGAAATGGGGTTTGAACAGGGCTCAAGGCTTCTGATTGGTCTCGAGAAGCTTCGTCGCTTGACGCAAACAGAGCATCTGATGAAGGAGAGAGTCGAAACAAACAGATCCGTAGAAGCCAGACTGAGTAGGAGCGATCCAGAAACGTTCTAGAATTATAAATAATGAGAGATATATATATATATGTATATAATATAATATAATATCTATAATAATATATAATAATAGTTTCTGGGCTACCAAGGTTTTCAAGCTGGAAACCAGCTCCGTGTACGGGAGCGCCTTCGCCTTCCCGCAGGTTGCCCGAAGCTCCGGCTACCAGGGCGTCTACGTCTCGCTGTGGATACGGGCGTACCTGGGCTTGGCGCTGAACTACGTGGTGCAGTTTGCGCTGGTGATGTTTGTGGGCGAAGCAACCCAGATCATGAACCCCTTAGGCGGAATGATGCACCTGTGCGACTTCGGCGCGGAGTTGGATGATTGCAAGGGTCCAGAGGCGCCCTTCCAACCTCGGTGCACCGGTCCAGGGGGGACCCAGTTCTCACCTTCACGGCTCTACAGCTACACGCAGTGGGCAGTGCAGAAGTTTGCCAAGCAGGCACTCCTGGATGTGCTCCCAGACCAAGAGGACCTTATCAACGAGAAGGTTGATCCTGGAGAATACGGGCTGGAGAACCGCAGTTGCCGTTGGCTGTGCCTGCTTCTGTTCGCACTGTCAGTGAACCACGAGATCCAAGTGTGCTTTCGCATGACAGCCATGCTCTGGTACCTGCCCAGCGAGCCGGACAAGTGTGACTGGATCGAGATCGACAAAAAGCGCCAGACCAGCTACCGTATTGCGGGCATGCCCATCCACTGGAAGATCATCACGGGCCTGATTGTCCTGATCCCCAAGGTGACGCTGTGCTACTTTGTCCTCTTGGAGGGCACGACCCTTCTGATGGACACCTCGGGGATCTTGGACACCGTCCTGGGCGCCATGTCCATGGCTTTCATCTTGGATGTCGACGAGATGCTCCACGACTGCATGATCACGCGTGCCGGCCGGAGCCTCATGCAGAAGATCCAGGCACTCCGGGAAGAGCCGCAAGGTGAAGACGTTGAAGGCCCAAGGTATCATGGCAAGGGCCCCAGCTTCTTGGACCTCTTCAGGCAGGTGGTCCCCACGCGCCTCTTGGTGACCCTCCTGTGCCTGGCTGTGATGATCGATCGCTACTACCAGTTCAAGTGCGTCTACAAGGAGGAGCTCGGCATGTGGGTCTCAAAGCCCATGCACGTTCCCGGGAGAGCTTCTCGGTGGGCCCTTTGGGGACAGGTTCTCTTTTCCCTTATCTTGGGGTTTTAGAGGATCACATGGGGGGTTTACGAAAACCCAAATGGTAGGATGCCCTTATCATAACATGGACCCCCCTCATAAGGCAACCCCCTAACATCGTAAACCCGCATTTCGGGTTTCCGAAGATCATCTTCAGCATCTTTTAGCTTTTTCAGAGGGGCTTAATGGGCTCCCCCGAGGCTTCCTACACGATCACCGACTTCTTCTTCAACGGGATCTTCCACACCGTGGAGAAGAGCTCCGAGCCTTTCTGGACCATGCCCACGCCCGAACTGATGAAGTGACGCGGAAACAAAATTACGCGGAAACAAAATTACTGTATATGAAGCAGGGTTTATATTTCTGTTATTGGTGAGTGTATATAGGGTTCCCTTTTAATCTTGGTGAGTGTATATACTGGGTGTCCTTTTGGGGTACAAGAAATATGTACCCTGCTTCATATAGCTCATGTATGATCTCAGGGATGCACTTTGCCAAAAAAAACAAATTTTGTGTCAGGGGGCTTCCTGCAATGCGAAGCGGCTTGCAGGAGGCCGGAGGAGAGAAAGGCGGTGGTCGATCCCTGGCATCCTCGTGACATCCTTAGGAGAGAGCGACCCTAAAACCTGCAAGCAAACTCCGAAATCCTAAAACCCTGCACGCGACCGATTCTAGGATTCTAGGTCCGATGCTTTGTTGACGTCGGTTCTCCTCAGCTTAGCTCCATGTCAGCGCAGGATCAGACCCATCGCCTGCCCGCTGTTGTGTCCAGCCGCTCTGATAGTCGAGCCCCGGACCTCACCCAGAAATTGCCAAGAATACGCCATACGCGCCGTGTTCAACAGCACTCGGCAAGTCTCCCCAGTTCCTTTCTGCAATGTGGCACTTCAATCAGACCTAGCAGACGCTTGAGGAAAACAGGTCCCCTTTGGTCATGGCCCGTGGTAACATCATGCCGAGGTTGCTCCGAAAGCATGGCTTCGCCGCTGTGAAGTCTACCGCGCACAACTGGTCTAACCTGGTCTTCACCCCAAAAAGGCTGTATGCAGAAGAACCCTAAACCCTAACCCCTAAACCCTAAATCCTAAACCCTAAACCCTAAACCCTAAACCCTAAATGGAGCCCTTCGGACCGCCATCCCCACTCCCCCGAACCCCGAGGTCAGAGGTAACGCTGCAGAGCTACACCTGGCTTCTTGCCAGCTGCGTGGTCGGTGTTCCGGGCCCCAGTACCCGCGTAAACTCGCTCCTTTCAGGGAGTCTGTCGAGTACCGAATTCCAGATAGACCTTTATGTTTCTTTCTATCAGATATTAGAAAGATCATTGGACACAAGGGGCTTGGTCATCATTCCTGCTTCTCCGTTCTTGAGCTACTGGTCTGAGACCTTCCTAAGTTGGCAACACCCGAGGTGGGGCTCAGCTACACCGGAATCTGGTGCCAGAGTTTGATCAGTGCCTTCCACAGAAAAGGTGCTTTGCTTCAGGGCTCAGGTGGTCGCACACGAGCTTTTGCAGTTGCACCTATATGGGTCTTCCCATGCACGCAGTGTATGCGGTGGAAGGGGATAGAAAGAAATGTATATATTTATTTATGTATTTGTATATATATACATATATCCACACACACACATATATATATATTTACATGTTAACATATATATATATATATACACATACATACATACATACACGCGTATAGAAAACTCATGCATATAACTCCTACATCTACTTATACATACATACATACATACATACATACATACATACATACATACATACATATATACACACATAGAAGTTGGTGCCGCTGAATCCACATAGATTGGAGAACGGACTGGCTTTTCGCGATTCTTTTTGGGAGGGGGACATGCTCACTGAGGTGCGACAAGCTTCCTCGTTCTGATCAACGCCAGCAAGTTTGCCATCGTCTGCATCGAGGTCAGCTTCGTGGTGTTCCCATGAGCTCTCGCAAACAAACGGGCCTTTGCTGCTGCATATTGCTATTGCTGTTGCTATTGCTGCTGTTATTGCTACGGCTAAGTCCTATTGCTATTGCTATTTGCTAAGTGCTATTGCTAAGTGCTATTGCTAATTGCTAAGTGCTATTGCTGTTTGTTATACTTGTTGGTTTTTGCCTAATAGCACGTGATCTTGGAAGCGTGATGTTGCACTGCTGTACTTGCTGGCAGCCCTAGAGCCCTGGCTAAGGCCAGCATGGTGCCAGGATCTCTCGCCCCACCCAGGGTTAAGGTCAAAAGGGTTTAGCGTAAAAAGGGTTTAGGGTTGAGGGTTTAGGGTTTAGGGTGAAAGACAGGCTTGAGACCCAGACGTGGGCTGACGCAGGCGCTCTTCATGAACAGCTACCAGCTCACCTGGGCGCAAGTGATCGGGGCCCTGCGCCTCCGCTGCCTTAGCTTGGGACGGGCGGCGGCCTTTGTGGGTTTTTGAGCGAGTCAGCTTCTCGGCACCCACCAGCTTGCAAGACCACAATGTCCAGCGCAGAAGAAGAAACGAGGGGGCCTTTATGTCCAAGCGAGCTCTGAAGGCCTTCCAAAATGCCTGTAACCCCTAAACCAGCTCCTGCGGTTCGGAAGTGGAGCCGGGCATCCCATGCCCCTAGCTGCCCTAGCTCTGCATCTGCTTCGAGGATCACGATCTTCGGGGCCGTGACGTTCGGCCAGGCATGCCTTAGATCTGCAGTGATAGTTTGGGCAGCCACTGGATTCCCAGGGAAAGGGGCGTTCCGACTTCTTGCTTCGAGCGGGCGGGGGTATCGAAGAAGGAAGCCATGCCCACTGGGGGGAAGATTCCGCATAATCTCCCTCAACCCTACTTGAAGGTTCATTGCACTTACTGCTTGCAACCATCCTAGGGCACGCAAATAAGGGGCCATACCTGGTTCGTAATTGAGTACCATGGAACCTCCAAGTAGAGAAGGGAACATTCCATCTCCCCCGGAGGCCCGGGAGTCTTTGGCCGAGAAGCCTCTGCCCTCAGAAAGGGAACCTCTGGCCGGGCGCCCAGGAGGGGGGGGGTTAGGGTTTAGGGTTAGGGGTTAGGGGTTTAGGGTGTAGGGAGGGAAGTCCAGTGGCCAAAAATGAGTTTAGGCTTGGTGATCCCAGCTGATACTCAGTGCCTGGGCTCAAAAGGGTTTAGGGTTCTTTTTGCAGGTCTTTGCTCCAACCTGTTCGGGTGAAGCTTTCAGGTTGCCTTCAGGGTCTGGGGGTTCCCGGATCCAGAAGGACCACTCGTGCTTCGGACCCATTAGGACAGCAGACAGTTGCAAGATTCAACTCTTCTGAGGAGAATGTCCCAGGGCCTCTTGACTCAGCGTGTCGGGTTAGGACCTAATGGTTAGGGGATGCTGATGAACCAGCATCACAGGCCTTCAGGCCACGCGAAAACAGGGGCCCGAAGAAAGGCTCTTAAACCCGAAGTGGCGCTACTGCTGCAAACTTGCAGGTTTGAATCAGGAAGCCCTGCTAGTTGGACAGCGCGCTGCCAGTGGCGAATCCTACGAAGCCTAAGCCGACATCCCCTTTTAACCCTACAGCCCAGACCATCTCAAATTCCGGCCCCCTGTGCTTCTGCGCCCCCCCGCTGAGGCTCCTTCAGGAAGGGTCTGACCGCGAAAAAGCGGGAGGGGAAAAAAGATCCGCTCCGTGATTTCGTTTTTTAAAAGCCGAGGCTTGGGGTGCCCACGATCCCCACAAAGCTTTAGAGCGCGACATCTTGGCATGTTCCCCCTTCTACTCACAGTCCTTCATAAGGGTTTATAGTCACTTTTGACTGTTCGTGTATTGGGGAACATGAATAAAACGACATGCATCAACATTTGGACGGTTTTTGGGGGGCTAACAGGGACCTTCTCGAGCCGGAGTCTTACTGAGCCCTCCCTGCGCCTTGAAGCAAAGCGTCTGGGCGAAAAGCCTAAACCTTGGGATGTTCCCCCTTGTACTAGCAGTCGGTAATCGGGATTCTATCAGGGGTGACACTATAATCCCGATCAAGGACTGTTAGTAGAACAAAAACATCCCAACCTAAACCCCACAAAAGCCTCGGCCTCTGCCTACCTGAAGGCGCCGGACAGTCCAGTAACCTCTCGCAGCAAGAACAGGGTACGTAGGAACAAGGCAAGGGTTCATAGTGCAGGACTACAAGGCTGGGTCTTGCGCGCCAAGTCCCTGCCCGTCTTTTTTGGCTTCTTGAGCTCTAAGCGTTGCCACAGCCCAACCCAACGTCACCTTCCAATGCAGGGCTTCAGATCTTGTGGCATTCGGACCCGAAGCCCCTCAACCTCTGAAAAACCTCACACCCCGAAGCCCCTCAACCTCTGACCCAACACCCAAGCACTTTCACACCCTCAACACACCCTGAAAACCCGAAAATCTCTGAACAAGCCCACCGCAGCCCCAACAAATCCCGCCCCGCTGCCTCCCCACAACCCCCCCCAACAGCCGCTCTCCTCTCGGCCTTTGGGCGCCATGGGGAAGAAGGCGGCCGCGAAGGCGAAAGCTGCAGGCTCTCGGCCAGGTTCCGGGAAGGCCGGGCACGTCAGAACCGTCGAGTCTCGTCCTACAGCCTGACTTTTCTTGTTTTTTTTGTGGTTCTTTTACTGGTCATGTTCGCACCTTTCTTTCTTGCTGCCTCCGCAGCTCAACTTTCTGTCGTTTTTGAGCTGAGAGCCACATTGGGCGCAACTCCACACACACACACAGACACACGCACACTCTGTGAACCCCTCTGGGTCCCCATAAGAACGGAGCCATAGCGCAGCCTTATAATCCTTATAATCAGGCCCCACAACACGCGCGAAAGGTCAAAGGCTGAGCTCCCTTTCTCAGATTTCCACGATCCAGGCTTGGCCGCCAAAGCGGAACCAAAAGTCGAAAGGCGCGGCTCTGAGGGGTGCGCTGGCGGAGGTGTTGCTTGGATGGTTTGGGGCGTTTGGGGCTTGCGGATGTAAGAGTGCTGGGGCGCCCTCAGCACAAACCCCTCGACCATAAGCAATAAATACCATTCAAAGCCTCCGAAAACTGAAGCCCGACACCCTGGTATCCCCAGCCCTTCAGGAAGCGCTGGGCAGCATTGAGGAAGGGTAAAGAATGGAATCTCTTCAGCAGCCCCAGTAGAGATGCTGTCAGTAGTTTGAAGTCTTGAATGGCCCCTGAAGCCATGAACCGGATCGTTACAGCAAACTTTGCTGCACCCTCTCTATCCTTAGTATTCAGTAGTCGCCTTGTGTATTGATCGCGTGAGGCAAGTACACGGCCGAGGACTACCAGGACCTGGCCGGGCCCGCAAGAGAGTGCGGGGCAAGTGACTCATTGCTCAAGGGGTTGGAGCTTCTGGTGTTTTTTTTTGTTATCTTGTAAGGATCAGGGCATTAGAGGTTGTCGTTTGGAGATGGCTGCAGCAGAAGACCCCAAAATTGCCGTCGGCACCTGACCATGCAGGTCAAGCAGCTACATCCGCTTGGCCTGCGCGTGCCTTGCCTAGAGAAGTCATGCCGGAGAAACGTAGGAAGGATTGGGCGGCAGATAGTCACTTCCTTTTGGGTCCTGATGATGAGGCGGCCCCTCGTATTTGGGTACCCCAAAAGGGAGCATACATTCGAGAACTGACCAGACGGCTTTGGGATGTCTCTGCAGATATCGGATCCCGGCAAATCTTCGATGCGTTAGATCGGAAGGTCGTGAAGATGGAGCCGGATGGCAACTGCCTCTTCAGGGCCATTGCAGATCAGCTCTGCATCTTGGCGTTTGTCATCATGAGCTCGTTGTTGGCGACTATTGTGATTCTTGTGTCTCCCAGCTGTTTAGCGTCCAGAGGCTATTTGCATTCGCGGCTCGCAGGTTCAGTGGGCCTTTAAACCCTCAACCATAAACCCTAAACCCTGTCGGGTCCTTATCGCGGCTAGCGGCTTGTAAGGTTCGTAAGCCCAATTAAAGACCCTTGTTTGGGGGATCTACCGCGAAACCGAAACCCTAGGCAGGCTGGCAAAAAACTCTACGGCCCAAGGCACAAGAACTCCCATGGCATGTGGCCCCGCGCAAGGTGGTGATCCAGAGGAGCACAACCACTACAGAGAGACGTGGCTTCAGAAGTCGTTCGGGGCACCTCCTCAAAATCCAACATCGCTCCCAAAAATGCGTTGCCATGTGCAAAGAGGAAGCTTGTGAAGAGGCCCCCCCCCCCCCTGCAAGTCAAAGTGCTGAGCGCCCGCGGTTTAGACCTGAGGGCTTCAACGGTTTTGTGGTTGGGACATCGGTTTCCAACCTCTACCTAGTACCTATTGCTGGGAAGCATCAGGAGATGTGTTGCAACCACATGATCGAGAATGCAGATGAGTGACCCGGCTCGAGCTGGAAGGTTTGGAGGCATGTGTCCCTGTGTCTGCATGCAATTCTTAAACCCTAAGCCGCTTAAGCCCGGAATCCATCCCCTTTTTGCAACGACGAACCATCTACATGGAACCTGCAGAAAAATTCTGTGGGTTTGTTTTGAGGCTCTCTAGGCACTCTAGGCCCTAGGGATTGGTGGCAGGAAGATCGACCTCTGACTTTCCTCTAATCTGCTGCAGGTTTTCCTTGTTCTACGCAGACGAGGACCAGAGCAGCCTTGAGCAGACGAGTTTCGCTGGAGAGTTGGGTTGTCAGGTTGCCGCGTCAGTGCATAAGCTGGCATTGAGAAACACGGTCTTACAGGCAAAAGAGGAGAGCCAGAAGCTTACTGTTCTCATCAGTAGCAGCTTTTTTGACATATGTGGGTCACGCCCACCGAAAAATTTATGGACCAGATACAGATCTAATTGTTATACAACAATATTTTGAATACGCCTATGCTGGCGGCGAGTTGTGAGCGATTGTGCCCACATGAAATCCCACTACGGCAAGTCAAACCCTAGCCCGGCAAGCCCTCCAACCCGCCAACCTGCCTTCCGCCCCCCCTTTCCCCCCCCCCCCCCCACCCCCGAACCGGAGGATTTCGAGACCACCTGCGACTGCTTCGGCGCTTACGTGGAGCGGATGCGCAGCCCCGGCCGTTGGGGCTGAAAGCAGTTCTCTTTCTCGTTGTTCGGGGGCGTCGAGGGCTCTCGGGGTTTGGTGCTGGAGTCAGGAGCTTGGGGGGCTTTGCTAGCAGTTGTAAGAACACGAGTTTTGTTACTAGCAATAATCATTATGATGATAGCCACTGCCATGCTAAGCAGCCGGCATGTTAGTGGGACTCAAAATGAGTTCGAGAGACATCAGTAAACAAACAAGTATCGAACCATCTGATGTTAATTCTACGGGCATCTTTGATCTGCGGGAGCAGTAACGGCCCTGAGCTGCGACGACGGGCGAGGGATTGATGAGGAGGTGCTGCTCGATACTGCGGGTCTCTTTTCTGGAGGTTGGGGCATCCCTTTCAGATTTCAGAGAAAGGCCCCCCCCCCCCACACCCACCACAAATTTGAGAACACTGCCCAAGAGAGGAAACAGATCCCGCCATAAGCCCGAAACCTGAAACCCTAGACCCTGGACATCGCTAGACCCCAGACCCTAGAAACCCTAAACCCCGAACCCAAACCCTGGCGCGTGGCAAGAAAAGATGCTGAAAAGCCGAGCAACAGAGAACGCCCCCAGGAAACACCCCCAATTAAGCACTAGAAGCCCTACAAACCCAAACCTGACACCCTTTTCCCGTCAAGCCTAAACCCCCTCCCCCCAACGCTCCCAGGAAACTGGGGGTCACAGCTGGAACTGATGGCCATCTGCCAAGCCTTTGGGGTGAGCCCCTGCAGAAATTTTCCCCCTTTCGGGTTCAGGGTTTCGGGTCTTGGGTTTAGGGTTTACGGTTTGGGGGGTGTTCCTAGAAGAAGGTGGGGGGGGTCCTATTCGGGGCAGGGCATTGCCCACATAAGAACTTGGTGGCCCAGCTGGTACCCCTTTTGCCCCCCTTTTTTTGTTCAAGGTTCCCCCTTATGGTTGGGCTTCACAACTTTTCCCCTTCGAAGCCCTTCAGAAGCTCTGTCACTCCACATACGCCCACAGGGCACCCACATAAAGTTCTAAAGCAGTCAAGCCGTACACGTGTGTTTGGGGCTCCTTCCTCAGCCCCTGGGCACTAGACACTGTTGTGGGGCTTCCAGGGCTCTTTGGGGTTTTGGCCCTCGAGCCATGCACTCGGAAACTGTAGGGAGCATGGCTTCTCCTTGTTGTGGGATGATGATGGCGATTGTCATTCTTTTTTTCCTAGGAGAGCAGAAGGTTCGGCGAGGAGGGCTGTTTGGAGGGCTTCAGGCTTGTGGGCTTCGAAGCGGCTCAAGAGAAATTAGCACGCGGAATCCCTCTTCAACGATACCCAGACTTTACTTTATCATAGTGGGGTAACATTTTACATGTTTAAGGGGTACTTAAGCTCAATAAGGAATAGAAATTTAGACTTTCAATACTACCCCAACCATGAATTAGTTAAACCCCTCATAGCCCCCGGAGGCCCTCAAGCCCCTCCAGCCAAAGCTGCCCCAAGGAACGTCATCGTCCACCAGGTTGGCTCGCCGTCCTACGAGATGGAGTTTAGCCCTGCCGACGCGCGGTGCCTGCAGCTGTCATACCACGACGGCGAGCACTACAACAGCGTCCGGCGCCGCGGACTGCAGACACAGAGGGCAATCCTCGACCCAAATCTCGAGCCCCCATTGTTGAAGGGCAAACCTCCAGTCAGCCATCACCTCAGCAACTCCAAAGATCCCCAAACTGCAGCCCCCCCCCCCCCCCCAACAAAAAAAGGAGAAAGAACAAAAAAAGCAAAAGACACCGTGCAAACGCTGAAGCTGCGCGAAACTTCGCTAAGCCACCAAAGCACAGGTTCGAGTGGGACCTGACTCTGGGCAAGGCCGTAAGCTTCCTCTCCCTGCAGCAGCTGAAGAGACTCGGCGGGGCTGGAGGGGCAGTGGGCTTGGATTCCCGGAAGTCTTTGGCGGGCCCTAGAGCCTCAGGTCTTTGTGAATGTGCCGAATAGAAGAGACTTCGGGAAACAAAGCCATGGCAAACTCATACGCTTCAGCTGCAGAAACCTGAGCCCCATTTTGGCTCAAATGTCACGCGCCGCAAGGTCTCAGCGCACACGTCGTATCGGCAGAACAACATCGGGCTCACAAATGTTATGGCGTGTACACGTGGTAGCCCGTCTTAACCCTTGCTACCCGCGCCACTGCCAGAGTGTTCCAAGCAGCAGTACTCTTTCCCAGTCAGCCCTGAATCTACAACAAAAAAACCCTCCACACCCATCTGCAAACGCCCTGCCATTTACGTGGTAATGCTCGGCCATGCTCTTCGCGGAGGATGAGTACGTGGAGCGGGTCTTTGAGGTCGAGGTTCCAGAGGGCGTTCACCTGCCAGGCATTGATGGCAAGCTGCAACTCAGGTTGTACGGTTGGCCCATGGGCGCCAGTGGGGCCATCTGCTGGAGGGGATCTTGGGCCTCAGTGCATCTCCTCCTGCGCGCCGCCGGAGCGCTGCCGGGGCAGCGGGTGCTCGAGCTGGGCGCCGGCTGCGGCCTGCTCGCGCACACGGCCGCGCTGCTCGGGGCCTGCAGCACCGCCAGCGATGGCAGCGAGGAGGAGATCCCACTTCTGGCGAAGAACGCCGCTGCCTTTGAAGACCCTCTGAAGCTCGGCGGGTCCTTGGACGCCACGCACCTGGAGTGGGGCCGGGCTTCTGCGGAAAGGTCAGGCCTTCCCGAGCGCGGCTTTGATCTCCTCGTGGGTTCTGAGATCGTGTACATCCCAGAGTACATCCCGGCCTTGGCCGAGAGCATCTCTTACTTCCTGGCTGCTGGCGGGGAGGCCGTGATCACGAACACCGCCGTTGCCACGCGAACGACTCAGTCACAAGCCCAGCAGCTCTTTTGCGATTCTTTGAGGAAGGAAGGCCTTACCTTCGAGTTCGAGATGCCGCCCCAGGTGCCGCCGCCCCCTCATGAAACGCACTGGGCTGACACCTCCTACATCGTGCGCATCCGGCGCGGGGACTCCAGCATCACCTCAGGAAGCTAAGAAAAAGGCAACCCTGGACCCTCAAAAGAAACCCGGCACCCTCCGAATTCGACTGCTGCAGCCCCTGACCTACCGTTCCTACCAAAACTCCTACTAACCCTGAGCCGAGGATGCGGGACAGCGACGTCGCGGCACTGCTGGAGGAGGTGATGCAAGAAGTTCTAGCCCCGAGTCGTCCCCTATACCCTGAAAT
Source organism: Symbiodinium natans (assembly GCA_905221605.1). Lineage (NCBI taxonomy): Eukaryota > Dinophyceae > Suessiales > Symbiodiniaceae > Symbiodinium > Symbiodinium natans. The sequence continues at coordinate 65,268 of CAJNDS010002831.1, forward strand.
TACTTGCGCAAGCCCTCAAAACGCCCCATTCAGCCCTTGTAAACCCTCAACCCGATACCCCCCCCCCCCCCCCCCAAAAAAAAAAAGCCTTTACAAAGGCAGCCCCTGCAGGTCAAGTACAGCCTTCCCCCGAACCACGGCTTTGAAGACACGGCGCTGCGCTCGACGCTGCTGCAGTGCAAGGACCCTGAGCAGCCTATTTGCCAGCTGATCTTGAGGGTCCTTACTTTGGGTTTCGGGGTTACGGTCTGCTTTTGGGTTTAGTCTGTTTTTTGGGGCCTCAGTTCAAAATTCCACCCAAACTCCCCAGCCCCCGGCCTCCGCGAGTACGACGCCGGGTCAGCAGTGGAGCTGTTGCTCAACAAGCTGGCGGGCGTCGCAGCGGACGCCGAACCAGCTCCTGGGTTGCAGCAACATAAGCAGGGCCCCAAGGGTCTAAATGGGTTAAGGGCTTAGGGTTCAACGTTCAGGGGCTCAAGGGGATGTGCTGAAGCAACTCAGGAAATAGAAAGTATTGAGCAGATAGCAGATCTCGTAGATGCCGTAGGTATTTCTTTAGATGTCTAGAGTCCAGACGTGACAAAGGCAGCTTGAACAATTTGTTCCCTGACTCGACAATGTTGGTTATGAGTGCAAAGGGCATATCACGTAGGCCCTGTAGTTGTCAGAGACTGTCATGCCTTTCCATGAGCGCCCCCGAGGAATGTAGTAATGGCTGAACCCTGAGCATTCTAACAACCTTCCCGAAATAAACCCGGTGTCTTTCACCAGTCCAACTATACTATGCGTTCAGGTCTTTCTTTGATCTCAATAAGATTGGCAAGGGAGAGTGCAAATCGTGTAGCGCGACAAGCAAGTTTAAGTATTTGTGAGGCTTGAGACTTGTGAGAAATGATATGCCGAGAGGCGAGAAGAGCATGTCGCAGGAAAAATCTGGATAAACAACAAGCAACAAGACATGAACAGCGCGAAAGGAAGCAACTCATGTGCATCATGCAGACATCTCGGTTGGCAAGCATAAATATGGGTAGGATACCGGTTGACCCGTCGAACGGGGGTACAAGAGCTGCTACGGCTTACCATCTTGATTTCCGGTTGCCACCCCTAAGCCCTCTAAACCCTAAACCATTAACTTCAGAAAGCCTGCCCGCGAAGAAAAAGCAAACCCTGAACTCCAAACCCTAAACCCTACACCTGCGGGTAAAAAAACCCTAAAACCCCCCAAGTTGCAACCTGCACAGACCTGAGAGCGACCAGGCCGACCCCAAGGAGGCTGCGGATGCGGCTCAGGCTGGGCTGGCCGAAGCCGCCGACGCGGCGCCGGCGGGCCAGGACCGCCAGAAGCTCTCTGTGTTTGTTTTGTTTTTTGCTTGTTTCCCGGTCTGGAGTTTGGAAGCTTTATAGGGTTCTGTAGTAGACGGGTTCAAGATGCAAGGTTGGCAGGGCTTTGCGAGTTTTGGTTCTTAGAGGGTACTTCTTTGAAGAGGTCTTGAAGAGGCCGGGCGGCTCATAGGTCTGGAGGGCTGCCACGACACCGGGTCAAAAAGCAAATCTCCGCGGAAGGACAGCACAACGAGCAACCCCGTAACACCCTGAGCCCTAGAAGGTCCAGTGTTTTTGAGCATGTTCACAACAGAGATGAATGCTTGTGACAGCACGTTGTTTTTTTTCAAGAAGCGTCAAGTACCCTTTGGCGCTGTGTTGTGCAAAGAGGCAAGAACGCTGCAAGTACCAGTGTTTTTGGGCATGGTCGCCTTAGGAACGGACGTTATCATGCCCCCCCCCCTCCCCCCCACCCCCCAAACCCCACCCTTCGAAATCCTCCGAAGTTGCTGAAAACAACCATGCAAACTACGTGTACGCCTCCCCCAACAGCCCTAAAAGCCCTAAACGCCAGAGGAGCCCCCCAGTGCCGAGGGCACACAGGAGCCCGCGAAATGCGCCGAAAAGCGCGCCAAGGCTCGGCTTGTGTGCAGCTCAAAGCGCCTCAAGTTGAGAGCTGAGGCCTTCATGTCAGTATGCACATATATGTATATATAATATTTGTATGTTTTTTGGGAGGGGTTCATTTCTGTTATGTATATATACATATTCATTGTGTGTTTACTTGTACCATGTCATATGTACATGTATATATATATATATGTATATGTATACATGCGTGTGTCTGTGTGCCTGTGTGTCTGTGTCTTATTGTGTGTCTTTGTGTTTGTGTTCGTGTGTCTGAAACTCTGTCTCTGTGTGTGTGTGTGTGTGTGTGTGTGTGTGTGTGTGTGTGTGTGTGTGTTTTTGCCCCTGCATGCATGAATGAATGTATGTACATATTAGACGGGGTGGGGGGGGGGGGGTGTTGGCATTGCAGTGTGTAGTGTCAGATGTCTTCCCGTGCCCCGCAGAGATGAAGGCGAGCCGTGCCGAGAAGCGGAACGAGCGGAAAGCCCAAGGCTACGGGGGGCGGGGGGGGGGGGGTGGGTTGGGCTTGGCAAGAAAGTTCTGCGGTTCCTGCCGTGCCGAAGCAGCCTGAGTGCTCTCTTGCTATGCTATCGGAACTCCACAGGTTGTTGGTACCGAGGGCAACATGGGTGTCAAGTGCGGGGCAGGTTGACTTAGAAGCCCCTTGAAAACAAAGAATGGCACCCTTTTTTTATTTAATGGCTACCGCCAGTGCCGCCGACCCCCAACTCTAAACCCTAAACCCCAAACCCCAAACCCGAAACCCGAAACCCTAAACCGTAAACCGTAAACCCGAAACCCTCAACATTCTAACAGCAAGGCAGCGGGAGGGGTGGGCAGGAGTGGGGCATGCACTGGAGCCCTTAAAACACGCCAGTCTGACAGCAGGCAGCGGAGGGGGTCGGCGGGGGTGAGAAGGGCGGGGGGAGCGGGGGGAGCGGGGGGGGCGGGGGGAGCGGGGGGGGGCGGGGGCAGCGAAGGGAGGGCTCGGGCATGCACTGGAGCCCTTAAAAACACTCCATTCTAACAGCAAGGCAGCGGGAGGGGTGGGCAGGAGTGGGGCATGCACTAAACCCCTTAAAACACGCCAGTCTGACAGCAAGGCAGCGGAGGGGGTCGGCGGGGGGGGGGGAGCGGGGGGGGCGGGGGGGGCGGGGGCAGCGAAGGGAGGGCTCGGGCATGCACTGGAGCCCTTAAAACACTCCATTCTAACCCTTAAAACGCAAGGCAGCGGGAGGGGTGGGCAGGAGTGGGGCATGCACTGGAGCCCTTAAAACACGCCAGTTTGACAGCAAGGCAGTGGAGGGGGTCGGCGGGGGTGGGAAGGGCGGGGGGAGCGGGGGGGGCGGGGGGGGCGGGGGCAGGGCTTGGGCATGCACTGGAGCCCTTAAAAACACTTCATTCTAACAGCAAGGCAGCGGGAGGGGTGGGCAGGAGTGGGGCATGCACTGGAGCCCTTAAAACACGCCAGTCTGACAGCAAGGCAGCAGAAGGGGCAGCGAAAGGAGGGCTCGGCGGGGGTGGGAAGGGCGGGGGGAGCGGGGGGAGCGGGGGGGGCGGGGGGGCCGGGGGCAGCGAAGGGAGGGCTCGGGCATGCACTGGAGCCCTTAAAAACACTCCATTCGAACAGCAAGGCAGCGGGAGGGGTGGGCAGGAGTGGGGCACTAAACCCCTTAAAACACGCCAGTCTGACAGCAAGGCAGCGGAGGGGGTCGGCGGGGGGGGGGGAGCGGGGGGGGCGGGGGGGGCGGGGGCAGCGAAGGGAGGGCTCGGGCATGCACTGGAGCCCTTAAAACACTCCATTCTAACAGCAAGGCAGCGGGAGGGGTGGGCAGGAGTGGGGCATGCACTGGAGCCCTTAAAACACGCCAGTTTGACAGCAAGGCAGCGGAGGGGGTCGGCGGGGGTGGGAAGGGCGGGGGGAGCGGGGGCAGCGGGGGGGGCGGGGGGGGCGGGGGCAGCGAAGGGAGGGCTCGGGCATGGACTGGAGCCCTTGAAAACACTCCATTCTAACAGCAAGGCAGCGGGAGGGGGGGTGGGAAGGGCGGGGGGAGCGGCGGGAGCGGGGGGGGCGGGGGGGGCGGGGGCAGTGAAGGGAGGGCTCGGGCATGCGCTGGAGCCCTTAAAAACACTCCATTCTAACAGCAAGGCAGCGGGAGGGGTGGGCAGGAGTGGGGCATGCACTAAACCCCTTAAAACACGCCAGTCTGACAGCAAGGCAAGCGGGGGGGG
>CAJNDS010002831.1:69552-154552 GCA_905221605.1 Symbiodinium natans
AGGAGTGGGGCATGCACTGGAGCCCTTAAAACACGCCAGTTTGACAGCAAGGCAGCGGAGGGGGTCGGCGGGGGTGGGAAGGGCGGGGGGAGCGGGGGCAGCGGGGGGGGCGGGGGGGGCGGGGGCAGCGAAGGGAGGGCTCGGGCATGCACTGGAGCCCTTGAAAACACTCCATTCTAACAGCAAGGGGTGGGCAGGAGTGGGGCATGCGCTGGAGCCCTTAAAACACGCCAGTCTGACAGCAAGGCAGCGGAGGGGGTCGGCGGGGGTGGGAAGGGCGGGGGGAGCGGGGGGAGCGGGGGGGGCGGGGGGGGCGGGGCAGCGAAGGGAGGGCTCGGGCATGCACTGGAGCCCTTAAAAACACTCCATTCTAACAGCAAGGCAGCGGGAGGGGTGGGCAGGAGTGGGGCATGCACTAAACCCCTTAAAACACGCCAGTCTGACAGCAAGGCAGCGGAGGGGGTCGGCGGGGGTGGGAAGGGCAGGGGCCGGGGGGGGGGCGGGGGCAGCGAAGGGAGGGCTCGGGCATGCACTGGAGCCCAAGGCAGCGGGAGGGGTGGGCAGGAGTGGGGCATGCACTGGAGCCCTTAAAACACGCCAGTCTGACAGCAAGGCAGCTCGGCGGGGGTGGGAAGGGCGGGGGGAGCGGGGGGAGCGGGGGGGGCGGGGGGGGCGGGGGCAGCGAAGGGAGGGCTCGGGCATGCACTTAAGCCCTTAAAAACACTCCATTCTAACAGCAAGGCAGCGGGAGGGGTGGGCAGGAGTGGGGCATGCGCTGGAGCCATTAAACACGCCAGTCTGAAAACACTCCATTCTAACAGCAAGGCAGCGGGAGGGGTGGGCAGGAGTGGGGCATGCACTGGAGCCCTTAAAACACGCCAGTCTGACAGCAGGCAGCGGAGGGGGTCGGCGGGGGTGAGAAGGGCGGGGGAGCGGGGGGAGCGGGGGGGGCGGGGGGGGCGGGGGGGGCGGGGGCAGCGAAGGGAGGGCTCGGGCATGCACTGGAGCCCTTAAAAACACTTCATTCGAACAGCAAGGCAGCGGGAGGGGTGGGCAGGAGTGGGGCATGCACTGGAGCCCAAAACACGCCAGTGTGACAGCAAGGCAGCGGAGGGGGTCGGCGGGGGTGAGCGGGGGAGCGGGGGGGGCGGGGGGGGCGGGGGGGGCGGGGGGGGCGGGGGCAGGGCTTGGGCATGCACTGGAGCCCTTAAAAACACTTCATTCTAACAGCAAGGCAGCGGGAGGGGTGGGCAGGAGTGGGGCATGCACTGGAGCCCTTAAAACACGCCAGTCTGACAGCAAGGCAGCAGAAGGGGCAGCGAAAGGAGGGCTCGGCGGGGGTGGGAAGGGCGGGGGGAGCGGGGGGAGCGGGGGGGGCGGGGGGGCCGGGGGCAGCGAAGGGAGGGCTCGGGCATGCACTGGAGCCCTTAAAAAACACCCTTCTAACCGCAAGGCAGGGGGGGGGTGGGGCAGGAAGTGGGGCACTAAACCCCTTTAACAACGCCAGTCTGACAGCAAGCAGCGGAGGGGGTTCGGAGGGGGGGGGGGGGGAGCCGGGGGGGGCGGGGGGGGCGGGGGGAAGCGAAGGGAGGGATTGGGGCATGCCACTGGAGCCCTTAACAACTCCATTCTAACAGCACGGCAGGGGAGGGGGGGCAGGCGTGGGGCATGCAATGGAATCCTAAAAAAACACGCCAGTTTGGACAGCAAGGCAGAGGGAGGGTCGGCGGGGGTGGGAAGGGCGCGGGGGGAGCCGGGGGGCAGCGGTGGGGGGGGGTGGGGGCAGTGAAGGGGCGGGCTCGGGCATGGACTGAGCCTGAAAAAACAATCCATTTAACAGCGACGGGCAGCGGGAGGGGGGTGGAAGGGCGGGGGGACGGCGGGAGCGGGGGACGGGGGGGGGGCGGGGGGCAGCGAAGGGAGTGCTTCGGGCATGCACTGAGCCCTTAAAAACACTCCATTCTAACAGCAAGGCAGGCAGCGGGAGGGGTGGGCAGGAGTGGGGCATGCACTGGAGCCCTTAAAACACGCCAGTCCAGCGGAGGGGGTCGGCGGGGGTGGGAAGGGCGGGGGGAATGGGGGGGAGCGGGGGGGGCGGGGGGGGCGGGGGCAGCGAAGGGAGGGCTCGGGCATGCACTGGAGCCCTTAAAAACACTCCATTCTAACAGCAAGGCAGCGCGAGGGGTGGGCGGGAGTGGGGCATGCACAACCCTTAAAACACGCCAGTCTGACAGCAAGGAAAGCGGGAGGGGGTCTGGCGGGGGGGGAAGGGGCAGGGGCCGGGGGGGGGCGGGGGCAGCGAAGGGGGGCTCGGGGCCCAAGGCAGAGGGAGGGTTGTGGGAAGGACGTGGGGCAGGCAATGCGAGCCCTTAAAACACGCCAGTCATGACAGCAAGGCAGCTCAGGCGGGGGTGGGAAGGGCGGGGGAGCGGGTGGGAGAGCGGGGGGGGCGGGGGGGGGGGGGGAAGCGAAGGGAGGGCTCGGGCATGCATTGGAGCCCTTAAAAACACTCCATTCTAACAGCAAGGCAGCGGGAGGGGTGGGCAGGAGTGGGGCATGCGCTGGAGCCATTAAACACGCCAGTCTGAAAACACTCCATTCTAACAGCAACAGGAGTGGGGCATGCACTGGAGCCCTTAAAACACGCCAGTCTGACAGCAGGCAGCGGAGGGGGTCGGCGGGGGTGAGAAGGGCGGGGGGAGCGGGGGGAGCGGGGGGGGCGGGGGGAGCGGGGGGGGGCGGGGGCAGCGAAGGGAGGGCTCGGGCATGCACTGGAGCCCTTAAAAACACTCCATTCTAACAGCAAAGCACAGCAAGGCAGCGGAAGGGGTGGGCAGGAGTGGGCATGCACTGGAGCCCTTAAAACACGCCAGTGTGACAGCAAGGCAGCGGAGGGGGTCGGCGGGTGTGGGCAGGGCGGGGGGAGCGGGGGAGCGGGGGGGGCGGGGGGGGCGGGGGCAGCGAAGGGAGGGCTTGGGCATGCACTGGAGCCCTTAAAAACACTTCATTCTGACAGCAAGGCAGCGGGAGGGGTGGGCAGGAGTGGGGCATGCACTGGAGCCCTTAAAACACGCCAGACAGCAAGGCAGCGGAGGGGGCAGCGAAGGGAGGGCTCGGCGGGGGTGGGAAGGGCGGGGGGAGCGGGAAGGGCGGGGGGAGCGGGGGGGGCGGGGGGGGCGGGGGCAGCGAAGGGAGGGCTCGGGCATGCACTGGAGCCCTTAAAAACACTCCATTCTAACAGCAATGCAGCGGGAGGGGTGGGCAGGAGTGGGGCATGCACTAAACCCCTTAAAACACGCCAATCTGACAGCAAGGCAGCGGAGGGGGTCGGCGGGGGCGGGGGGGCGGGGGGAGCGGGGGGGGCGGGGGGGGGCAGCGAAGGGAGGGCTCGGGCATGCACTGGAGCCCTTAAAACGCAAGGCAGCGGGAGGGGTGGGCAGGAGTGGGGCATGCACTGGAGCCCTTTACACACGCCAGTTTGACAGCAAGGCAGTGGAGGGGGTCGGCGGGGGTGGGAAGGGCGGGGGGAGCGGGGGCAGCGGGCGGGGCGGGGGGAGCGGGGGCAGCGAAGGGAGGGTTCGGGCATGCACTGGAGCCCTTGAAAACACTCCATTCTAACAGCAGGGGTGGGAAGGGCGGGGGTGGGAGCGGGGGGAGCGGGGGGGGCGGGGGCAGCGAAGGGAGGGCTCGGGCATGCACTGGAGCCCTTAAAAACACTCCATTCTAACAGCAAGGCAGCGGGAGGGGTGGGCAGGAGTGGGGCATGCACTAAACCCCTTAAAACACGCCAGTCTGACAGCAAGGCAGCGGAGGGGGTCGGCGGGGGGGGGGGGGGGGGGGGGGGGGGGGGGGGGGGGGGGGGGGGGGGGGGGGGGGGGGGGGGCAGCGAAGGGAGGGCTCGGGCATGCACTGGAGCCCTTAAAACGCAAGGCAGCGGGAGGGGTGAGGAGTGGGGCATGCACTGGAGCCCTTAAAACACGCCAGTTTGACAGCAAGGCAGTGGAGGGGGTCGGCGGGGGTGGGAAGGGCGGGGGGAGCGGGGGCAGCAGGGGGGGCGGGGGGGGCGGGGGCAGCAAAGGGAGGGTTCGGGCATGCACTGGAGCCCTTGAAAACACTCCATTCTAACAGCAAGGCAGCGGGAGGGGTGGGCAGGAGTGGGGTGGGAAGGGCGAGGGGAGCGGGGGGGGGCGGGGGGGGGCAAGACTATGGGTCTTCACTAGCGCCTCCCCCGCTCAAAGCTCGGGTCGGCGGATTCCTAAGTCTTGGGTCCAGACATCGAACACGAACACAGCCGGCGTGATCAGCACAGATTAGATGTCTCTCTTCGAAGGGGCAAATTGAAACAATGAACTGATGACCCCAAGCACCGAGCACGCATGTCCAAAAGCCTGCAAGCCTTTGGCTCTCCGCTGCGGGTGCGACACAAGAGTCCGGATCCATAGACCATGAACCCATGTGAACCTTTTACCTCGCATCCATGCTAGAACCCCAGCCAGGCATCAACATGGATGTGGAGAGGAGCTCATGTCGGTTGATGTTTAACAATGACAACATAAATAAACTGGGCTATCGTTGATTTCTTCGGGCAGCAATGGAGACGTTGATGGACCCCATGGATATCCGTTTTTCGCAGGACAACATCGGAGAACATTTCAGGGATGGCACCTGCATTTTTGAGACGCGCGACAGCATCATCCAAGGCATGGAAAAGCGTGAGGTAGACATGATCCACGTTGTGGAGCGTGGGGCGTGCTATGTCACGTTGGACAACCGGCGGTTGGCTGTGTATAAGATGGTTCGCAAGGCCGGAAAGTGCGGCAGGGTGAAGGTCAAGATTATGCGTCGCGATCAGGTGGACACAGAGTTGAGGCGCAAGTCGGACTCCACCGTGGAAGGCTTGTCTGTGAAAGTTCGGGGGACTGACATGGTGATCCATGCCGATGGATCTTTGACCGCCAAGAAGCCGTTGACCGACGGGCAGTTGCAGCACCGCGCGGACACGGGAGGCCACTGGTCTGACGAGCAGCTGGAGGTCATTGCTACAGCCATCAGGGACTTCGAGGCGGTGGTAAAGCATGTTCTTGGAAGTGGTGCAAAGCTTGTGAAGGCCGGCAGCTTCATGAAGGGGACTGACATTGCTGGCGAGTCGGACGTGGATGTGATGGTTTTTGGATGTGGTCCCATTTCAGAAAGCAGCTGGCAATCGCTCGTGGATGGTATCAGGAACCGCGGCTATACCATCCAGAGCACCAACCCAAGGTGCATCCATGTGAAGGCAAGCGCAGGCTGCATCACCATAGAGTTCGACGTGGTCGCAAAACAGCGGCAGGGCTTTCCTGCCAATGCTGAGCCCACCAATCCCTTCAAAGAGAATCGACTTGCAGCCCGGGCAGTTCGCAACATCAAGTTGGACTTTCTGGAATCAGGGGAGGGGCGCTTCAGCGGGAATTCCATCGAAGAGGCTGTCCTCTCAGAGCAAGGCAAGCTGCACAGCGCGGGCCTCGGCAAGCTGATTGATGCTGCCAAGGCCACGCTCAGGGCAAACGTCACGGCAAAGCGCAAAAGCACACCTACAGCAGCCAGGAAGAACGACGCAAGCAAAAACACCACGGATTGGGACGCGGTCGTAGGTCAAGGCGAGCCGGGCAGCAGCTTCGTAGATGCCTTGATGCTGCGTTTTTGTTCGTATAAACCCCAGGCATTGTCTTGGTTCTCGTTTGGGCAGCTATTAAAATTGAATCCAAACATCTCGGAAAATGTGTTGCGGTTGCACCATTTGGGTCTACAGCCTAAGTTGTGCTGCTCAGGAGTTGGGCTTAATGAGATCAACCGAATTTCAACCCACAGCCACTTCAGTTCTTCCTCGTACTTGCAGGCCAGTTTCGCAAAGTCTTCAAGGGTCGCTACACAGTTGGTGACCGCGTCGGCCAAGCATCAGCTGCCAAAGTTTTCAAGGATGGTACAGAGGCAAGTTGGACAGACCGGGCTGATGTTTGGGATTCGTGGGATGCAAGGGCCTGTAAAGCAGCACCGCCATGCAGTTAGCCCTCATGAAGACTTTCGTTCGATGCCATAACTTGTCATACCCTGCGCAGTTGGGCCTAGTAGTCTTGAAGATGCGCGAGCAGCACAAAAAATTGAGAGCAAATCCCTGAGGCATTTGAGGATGCTTTCTTCGCAGAGGATGTCGCAGTGTCAGACAAGGCTATCGAGATCGTTGATGCTTTCAACAAAGCCAAGAAGTTCAAGCACTTTATGCAAGTCTGCAAGCCTGATGTGTGGGTCAGGACTCGAACTAAACAAAGATTTCTGGTGGAGCCCTTCCTCTCCAACTTTCAGCACTTCAATTCAAACACGGCTTGGGCTGGTTCGACGCCGTGGGCCACAGCGCTGCAGTCTCTGAGCCATTTCTCTTACCATTTCTCTGGCGGCGAGATGGTCCTGTGTGACTTGCAAGGTGCTGTGGAGGAGCGCTGACTTGGGTTTGTCGAGGTTGCTGCTTTTGAGTGTTGACGCTGCTAGGCCACCCCCGAGCAAGAACTCGTAAATTTTCTCGTAATTTGCGTACGCCCAATTCATCTTTTCTGTTCCCGGCATCCCCATAGCCGCCCGACCGCAAGACCAAGTCAAGACGCGCTGTTGAAAAGCCACCGTGGTCTTCACAGACCCGGCCATCAACTCCAAAGGCGCGAGACGAATCCAGAGCTTCCGAAATCCATTGGTGCGCTAAGACCTATAGACTGTAAACCCTCTAACCCGAAGCTCGAAACCCTCTGTGGTGCATTGAAGGGATTCCTGGACCCTAGGGTTGCACTACAGGCAAGGCAGAGGAAATCATATCTTCAAGCGCGGCATATGTGTGCCCTATGTTAGTCTATCTTGGTTTTTTGGGGCCTGGCATGTGCGCTCCGCTTTTTCGCAATTTTGGCCGACGAACCCTAACACAAAAACCCTAAACCCTAAACCCCAGCAAAATCCTGCACAGGCAAACGCTTTGGACCGGCCGACTTGGGTGAGAAAGGTGCTCCGGCCGAACGGTTGCGCGCACTTGTGGGGGATTGGAGGACCCTCTTCAGGGGCGTATGCATGTAGTATAGACGTGGTCTTGGGCCCTTTAACCAAAGGCGGTTGCCATCCCTGAAAACACGCCCCCCAGAAAGCAAAGCCGCGCTGTTGTTTTGTTGGGCCTCTGGTTTCGTGTTGGCGAGGTGGACGCGGTCTTTCCTGTAGTCTTGACATACTTTTTGTCTACTTACAAAGACTTCCGATGGTATGCCGGCAGGTTGCATGGTTCTTTAGCCAAAATCTTGGAATTTGTACATGCTCAAAACTCAACATGCACGATGCCCCCAAATCCTGTGCTCATTGTTCAAGCTTCTGTGGAACCTGCTCTGTGGTGTGGTCGGGATGAAAGGGTCGCAGGTCAAGCAGGTTACGACAAAGGGACTCATGGACATAAGCTTAAACTGGGAGAGTCTGGGCTCAGCGGCGTTACAAGTTTTGTTAGTCTTGTCAGCAATCGTATGCATGCCCAGTCTGTCCGCGGCATTCGTCCTTGAATTGCACACGCACGTTCATGCTGAGGCATCGAGAACTTCTTTCACCACCATGTGTGCTCGAAGTGGTGTGATGAAAGCTGGAAAAAGCCCGCAGCGACACGTGCTCATTTCACTCCGCAGATGGGTACGTCCATGATCCTGCACTGAGAAGCATCAGCATCAGGATCCCTTACCAATCGGAACAGTGCATGCCATCGGACAGCAAAGCCGATGTGCGAATGCACATTTATTATTGCCTAGAAGTCAGCAAGCAGTCATGCGTCTGATCGACATGGTGCGTATGTTCGTGGGCCGTTAGAGCTGAAGGTCGTGCGATCATCATAAGCAGTCGGGGCTTCAGATGCGTGAGGGCACGGCCAATTTCAAGCGCTGATGGCGAGCAGGCCAACCATCCATTCTGTGCAGAAGCTGCAGATGGGGCGGTTGATGGCAAGCCATGGCCCAACATCGCGGATAAAAGAAAAAGGCTCGAGAATCAGCTGGTCATGCCAGACTGTATTGAGCAGTTGTTCAGTTCCTGTTTTCTGATTCGCGCGATAGCCTCAGGAAGGAGTGTCACAAGGTGGGTTAAATGTCTTGACGCCCGTTCCATGCTTTTCTGCCGGCAACCCCGGAAGTTTTGACATGAATCGCCTTCAACACGACTGGAGTATGCCGATGATTTTCTGAAGAGAGGCCCATGTAACAAAATCCTGCGATGCGGTGCGCCGAGCTGTACAAGAGCCAAGACAAAGCGTAACAAAAACAAACAACACCCCAAAAGGCCCTAAACCCGGAACCCTAAGCCTAAACCCCAAACCCTACACCCTAAACCCTAAACCCTAACCGACCCTAAACCCTACCCCCCACCCCAAACCCTGATTAAACCCTACATGTTCGTATCCCCTCAAAGCGCAGGCAGAGGCCAAGCGGAGGCCCCAAAGCTCGACGGCCGCATCTGAAGACGGCATCTCTCGAGAGACCATGGACACTGGGCTTTTAGGGTTTAGGGTTTAGGGTGCAGGGTTTCGGGCTTAGGGTTTAGGGTTCTGCAAGCCGCTGCAAAAGGGTTTAGGGTTTAGGGTTTAGGAGTCCAGTTGCAAAAGGGTTTGGGTTTACGGGTTAGGGTTTCAGTGCCAGCTGACATGCAGAGTCTGGGTTCAAAAAAAGGGCTTAGGGTTACTAATTAGTGCTTCCAATCCACTTAACTGCATTCTTTAGTATTTCATCTAGATATTTAATGTCTTTGCTGCCTCCATTCTGACAAAGTATTTCAATGTGTTCAATTAATTCCGAGTATTGTTGTATGAGCTTTTTATCTTCCTGAATTCTACCTCCTACAGAGACACATCGCATCTAACATTCAAAAGCATCGTGACTATCAAAAACACTTTTATACATGTCTGTTTGACTTGTTTAACTCATTAGATTTAGTTAGGTAATCTATTTCATATAGTTGCCTTTCATATTTCTTTTTGATATGCTTCACTTGCACTTTTTGCGTGTTTAGATTTTGTGTAATCCATTTCCCGCTTTAAAAGTGTATGTGTGTATATATATATATATGTGCATTTTTGCTTGAAGCGTTTTCTTTCGAAATTCTTTTCTTAAGACTAACCAAGCATATCATTTTAATGAAGCAAAATTATGGTTGCTCTTGTTGCTCTCGCCTTTCCCCTTTTTCCTGAATCTTCGGCATTCTTTTCGTCGCTTTTCGTTTTCCTCAATTTGCTCTTGGATGCTTTCTATCTCATCAATGAATAATCAGTCGACGCCTAGTGTCGTAATGAAAACTAGGTCTTCCTGCATATATATTCTTCTCTGTACATCTACTTCTGTCGGCTTCAGTCTGGGCAGTGTTAAGTGCTTTTGAAAAATCTCTTTAATCTATTCGCCCTCTCACGTATCAAACCATTTGTGTCTTCATTCTCCTCAATCATAAAGCCGAAAATATTCAACGTGCACCTTAGCGCTCATCATTATCTTGATATACATAGTTGATATTTCTTTAAGCGTTTTCTTTAGAAATTCTTTTCTTAAGACCTATCAACAGGAATTTCAATAGATATTCTGTCCTTGTGCTTACCATCGCTTGGCTTGGCTTGGCTCGGCTCTGCAGGTTTAGTTTTTTGCCAAGGTGCGGCTTGGCTTGGGGCAGGGGAGAGAGGGTCGTTGTCGCTTCGACGTCGTGACCCTCCACTCGAACTAGCTCGTGTTCTACCCGCAGGGCTTCGGCCAGTCGAGCTCCTGTTGACTTGGTCAGCCGTCCTCGTAGTTCTTGCTGTGCGTTGCTTGCGCTGTATTCCGCACCCTCTCTTGCCCAAAGGAACAACTCTCCAAGCAGCTTCTGGCTGTTCCTTGGATGCATCCGGGTCATGTCCAGGGCCACAATGTCACCGGAGCCGCAAAGCAACGAGGTCTAACTTGCCTGAGCAGCCCTGGAACACCAGGCAGCCTTCGCAACTGTACAGTGCACAGAGTCTCACCGCGAGAAGCTGCGATGGTTTGCTCAGATCCTTGTGCCCTTTTCAGGTCTAGGACCCTGACGGGGTCACATGTCGCAAGGCGTAGGGTTCGGGTTAGGAAGTTTTAGGGTTTTGGGCCCCAAGTCTGGGGGGCAGCGTTTCGTGGTCCAGCGGCAAGAAAGAAACGTGCTCTGCTGGTCCAGGACTTGAGTGCTTGGAGTAGGAGGAGGAGCCGGTGCTCTAAGCCCTAAATGACGTTCATACTTGGAGGTTCATGGTACTTGTTAACCAATTATGACTGTACTTATAACCCACTTATAAGCCCTTTAAGTGCCCAAATATGGTTATAAGTACAGTTAGAAGTAAGTACAGTTATAACTGTTTAATAAGTACCATGAACCTCCAAGTAGAGCCTTTTTCAACCATAAGCGTATGTACGAGAGCGGCGAAACCCCACGCAGCAAAATCCATGTATTCTCAGACAGAGGATACTCTCGGGTCATTCACCCGCTGATGCTCGGTCTGGGAGTTGCCCCAAGTCATAAACCCTCCCTGCCCCCATCTAAACCCTCCAACTCCTAAACCCACTGAATGCCTGCGTTTGCTCGTGTGAGGGCCGAATCCCCTTAACCGGTAAACCCTATAAACCCTATGAACCCTATAAACCTAAACGACCCCCCGGGGGGCCAGGTGAAGGGCGCCGGGCTGGCGGAGCAGCAGGTCGCCGAGCTCTGGGACCTTGGGCGCCTGCTGCTGGCATTGCGGCCCGCACGCGATTGAATCCTTCATGGGGGGGGCCTCAAGGGTTTACTGGGTTTATAGGGTTTAGGCGGGGCCTCGAGGGTTTGCTGGGCTTACAGGGTTTGGGGGTTTAGGGTTTAGGGGTAGGGTCGGGGTGCAGGTTTTGGAAGGCTTGTTGGTGGTAAACGGGGACTCAGGAGAGCGGTTTAAGACGGTGGAAGAAAGCCAGGGGAGCGCCGCTTTTTTTTCTCTGCAGTTTCTGAGGTGCAAAACCATGCGACCCCCCCGCACCCTGGTATCGGCCTTCTAAACTCCGAAACCCCTTTTATAAGAGTTTCCCGAGGTTGCTCCCTGACGATGCCGCCGTGGAGAGCGCGGCGACGGCCGCTGCGCGCGGCCTGGGCGCCAACGGTGAGGCTATCGGAGGGAAGATAAGATGTGTTGTTGAGGTTGTTGGAGTTGGAGACTCATCCCCTCCGCTGACATTAAACTCCCCCCTACCCCCTACATAACACTAAACACTCCCCATATACTATAATGTAGCTATCAGGGGGAGGGGGCTATGTTCGCACCGTAACCTGTATCAGCCGGCAAAGAAAGGCGCCCAGGAACGAAGAAACAATCAAGCAAACCCTAAACCCCCCAGGCTCTGGAGTCGCAGCTGCCCCGTCTCCGAAGGGGCCGCGCTGGCGGCCCCGGGGCCCCTGGGGTCCCGGAGGCCTCGCTGCTGCGGACGGCGCCTGGGATCTGAACGCTTCGGAACGCCTCTGCTTGTTTTTTTTTTTTAGGGTTTAGGGTTTGGGGTTTAGGCTTCGCTTCTGAACGCTTTTTCGTTTTTTTGTTAGGGCTTCTGGGCTGTGGGACTAATTTTTGGGCCGCATGATTTTCGGGTCTTACAAGGGTTTATATAGGGCTTGAGAGGTTCTTGCCATTTGGGAGGCTTGAGGGTTGAGGTGGCTCGAGGGTGCCTTCTTATTGGGAGCTCAGTTCCAGTTTCGGGCCTCCCTTGCCCCTGAGAAGCTCCGACCCAATTGCCGCTTCAATTCCTTCTGGCTCCAAAACGAAGGTGCCCATCAAGGTTTCTGTTTCCCTAAGCCCAAAACCCTAAACCCTAAACATCCCTAAACGCTAAAACCCCCCTTTCCCCCCACAGTTGCTATAGAACAAAGTGCTGGGCGACCCAAAACCCTAAACCCTAAACCCTAAACCCTAAACCCTAAACCCTAAACCCTAAACCCTAAACCCTAAACCCTCCTAAACCCCAAACCCAAAATTCACTATAGAAGAAGGTGCTGGGCTCCCCCCTGGACCGCAGCGCAGCCTGGCCTTTGCCCTTCGCCTGCGCCGTGGCCGACGTGGCCCTGACCTGCGCTGCGGCGGAGGCCGATGGCTCGAAGCCTCCACCCGGCACCCAGGTCCCACTTTTGTGCAGATGTTTTTTTTCCTTTATTTGATTAGTCTTATGATGATGATTCTAATTATTCATGTTTTTGTTTATGTATTTTATTTATGCATTTTTTTTGGGGGTGGGGGTTGCGGTTTTGGTACTTTTTTTGTGCTTATTTGGGCTTTGGTCACTTTTGTTGGTGCGACCCGCTTGTTGGAGTGGTCCTTCTCTCGCCTAACACCTGCTATCCCAAAAAACAACTTACCCCCTCAACCCTTTGTAAATCACAAGTTGGGATGTTCCCCCTTTTCAACAGTTCTGAATAGGGATTCTAGAACCCCCCCTATCAAAACCCCTTTAAAGGACTCTTAGTATAAGGGGGGGAACATCCCAACCTTTAAAAAGTCATACGCCCCCCCCCCCCCCCCCCCCCCCCCCCCCCCCCAAGAGTCCTACGAAACTCAGGCATGGCCTCCATTGCGGGGAAGCTCCTCCAACAAGCTCAGGCCCCGAAGTGGCCAACAGAAAATAGGGCCTTTGGGGGAATCGGAGGGCCGGCTTCCCAACGCATGGCTCCAAAGGGTTAGGGTGTTATGTATATACATGTATTCAAAAAATATGTGTATACGAATATGTATATATATATATATGTGTGTGTATGTATATATATATATATATATATGTCAGAGGATTCAGACTCGTACCCGAAGGTTCCCCTTAATCTACTCTTGATTGAGCCCGTATACCTTGAGGATCTTTAAAAAGGGTCCCCCAGACCCAAGGGTACAACCTTCAGGGTCCATGGTACAACCCCCAGAATATGTTTGTTTTTGAGATTTTACATGTGTGTGTTGTTGATATCCGCCCCTCACCCCAACACCCATAAACTCTATATGGCCCTATGGCTCTTGTGCATTTCCTGCGCGGTCAGAGAAGACAGTCGCGCGGATTATATAGATGGGCTCCGCTATGCTCCGCTCTCTTGTTGAACCCGTTCCCCACCCCAAGTACACGCCCCAAAACCGGTACACACCCTAAAACCCACTGAGCGCGAAGCCCTGTAAATGCAAATCTCTACAATTTTTCGGGTTTGTACATGAAGGCTCGGAGGTGTATGGGGTACCTGGGACCCTATTTACCTACAGATTACTAGTAAGTACCCCCTATTTTGTAGGTATAACCCTTATTAAGCTGTAGGGAATTAAGGTCCCAGGTATACCCCTTGAGCCACCAGGCCTGCATCTCGCAAGCGGGCGTCGCCGAGAAGTCCAAAGCCGACTTCTCGGGGTTCTACGCCGGCTTCGAGTGCACCTACTCCTCGGGCCTGGACGTCGAGAAGCTCTCCCCGTAATTGTCGCTGTCCTTTGGGGGTTATTCTTGTGTTGAGGACCCCACGCTCCCCTTAAGCAGGTTGCCTAAACCCTAAACCCTAAACCCTAAACCCTAAACCCTAAACCCTAAACCCTAAACCCTAAACCCTAAACCCTAAACCCTAAACCCTAAACCCTAAACCCTAAACCCTAAACCCTAAACTAAACCCTAAACCCTAAACCCTATACCCTATAAACCCTAAACCCTAAGGAAGCTGCCACATGAGCTTCGCCGGTGGCCCTTCGAGCCGGAGCAGCCTCCATGGCTGGTGGGCCGGCAGCATCAGCTCGAGCTGCTCTCAAGGCTGGTGCCCTCCAGGCTCAAAAAGGGTTTAGGGTTTAGGGTTTAGGGTTTAAGGTTCAGGGTTCAGGGTTTTAGGGTTTTAGGGTTTTAGGGTTTTAGGGTTTTAGGGTTTTAGGGTTTTAGGGTTTTAGGGTTTTAGGGTTTTAGGGTTTTAGGGTTTTAGGGTTTTAGGGTTTTAGGGTTTTAGGGTTTTAGGGTTTTAGGGTTTATAGGTTTATAGGGTTTAATCCTCTGCAGTTTAGGGGCCGAGGAATTTTGGGTGGGCGTTTGGCAGTCATCACGTCCGGCTTCAAAGAAGAAGGTGTTTTGGGTCTCGGAACCTCTCGAGAGAGCCTCGTCGTCCGACACCAGAAGCAGAACCGGAAAGGCAGCTCTTCACCAGCATCGGGCGCACGCACTTCGAGCTGTGGCCGGAACCCGACAAGGAGGGGAAATGCCGGCTCGAAGCCTCGAATTCCCTAGAAGCCCCTCAAGAAATCCCCTTAAACCTTATAAGCCCCGAAGCCCAAAGAACTCCCAGACCGAAACCCCAAACTTGGGATGTTCCCCTTCTACTAGCAGTCCTTAATCGGGATGGTAGTACCCCCTTGTCATAATCCCTAGTAAGGACTTAGCTAGTATCGCGGAGAACATCCGAAACCAAACTCCTCCGAGAGCCTCGGAGCGCATCGGAGGAGCGTCCGACGCTGCGGCTGCAGCCGATGTCGCCGAACCCACTTCAGGTGGACGAGCGCCCGGTGGTGGCCGGAGAGCGGCCTGCAAAGAGTGAGTTTTATTTTTTTTTTGGGGGGGGGAGGGGGGGGGAGGGGGGGGGAGGGGGGGGGGGGGGGGGGAGGGGGGGGGAGGGTGGGGGAGGTTTCCGTTCTCTATACGCCAAAAAGAACCCCTTTATGTATACCCCGTGAGGTGTTCTTAGCTTCTGAAGTAGTGAGTGTTCGGAAGCCGCGGACTGCCACCGAATTCCGGATTTGGGCGCCTAAAGGGCCTCTTGGGGTGGTTCTGGTGCCCAGGCGTTTGTTTTTGCAGAAGGGCCTGCCCTAAAAACCCTATGAAATACTTGGCATGGCCAAGTCTTGTGAAAAAAGACATGCTCTTGCGCCTTGCGGTTTAGGCCTGCGGGAATAGCATTTAGAGGCTTTCTAGTGAGGGTTTTAGTGATCCCTGTGGAAGTCACCTTTGCTGGAGGTCGGAATCCGAGGGGGTCTCCATCCGAGACGGCTCGACCGTGAGCTTCTGCTTCCAGGGCGAGGCTTCCTCACATGCTGGGGCGCGCATGTCTGCACATGTTTAGGTCGGGCCGGAACCCTGAACAGAAGTTCCAAGAGCAGGATTCCCTTTTCCAACCCTAAACGCGACAGTCTTAGGGTTTAGGAAAACGGTCATGCGCCCTCAAGCATGTCTTGGCGCCGAGCCAGGGCTCCTCTCCTCCTAGGTAGGATAAGGCGGACCCTTAAACGGGAAGCCCTTCTTAACCCTCTTCTGGCTCTCTTAAGCAGGGACCTTATTCAGAGGGTTTCTATCCCCAAGGGTCCCCCTAATACTAGCCCCTATCTCCTAGTGGACACCGCGGACACCGCAACAAAAACATCGCGAAACCCTCTTAACCCCCTGAAGCTAAGAGCTGCCAAAGTCAGCGTCGGTGCTGGCCCCTTTGCAAAGTCACGGGGTCAATGGTCCAAAAACTCTGACCTGGAGAGGTCTTCCTGACGCTGCAGTTCCTCATTCGCCGAGGTGTGGAAGCCGCCCCCACGCAGGACCACTCAAAAGACCCTCTGAAGCCCTCTGCAGCCATGACAGCTTCGGAAGTGGTGGCCTGCAGCAGTACGAATTGTGCCGCAGTCTCCGCAGGAAGCGCTGCAGCTTCCCTTGGACACAGTGCCCACAGTGGCGCGATCGAGCGCGGCCCCCACGAAGTGTTGCCGGAAGATTTGGGACGGGTTTCGCCTCTATTTCGGCTGCTTCTCGGAGGGCAGATTGCTTTAGTCTCCAGTGACAATTGCCCAGTTCACATGTATCAAGGCAGATGCAGGATCCTCGCCGTCCCTGCAAAGTCGACGTTTTCCAAAGCCCTTGTAGCACCGTGAACACTCCAAGCATCATGGACAGCTGGGATACCGGGCTTCCCGGCCCTGGTCCTATGCCTTACCAGGGATTCTCCCGAGAGAAATCCCCTATCGAAAGAGAAAACTAAACCCTACAAGCTCCCTAAGCCCTGAACCCTGAATCCTGGTGTCCTCTTGTGCGTTTTGGGGATTTTCCTCACAGCGCCTCGGAAAGGCCCGGCAGCCTACGCATTAGTGTGCGCCGGGCTCCTCAGGCAGGGCAAGGAAAGGAGGCGGGTTGTTTAGGAGCGTGTATTGCTGTTGAATGTCCGGCACCTCTCAGGGGGATTCGAGCTTTCATGGTTGAGATTCCTCACGGCTGCGCAGCATTTTGAGGCAAGAGACCTAACCCTTGGCCCGACCCCGGAAACCGTCAAGCTCCCAGTTAAGTCTTGTATGAAGCCCTCAGGGCCTAAATCAGTTGCCTTCTTGTGCCAAACCTCTTCGTATTCAGGTTATGAAGCCTCCGAGGCCTCGCAAATCTCTAGGCCCCCAAATGCTCCAACAAGTCTTTGAGCAAAACAAACCCCATAAACCCTGCCTAAGAGCCCGTGTAGCAGAAGCGGATGCCTGCGTCAAAGGCCCTTCACCCCCTTTCACTTCCCAAACCCCGAAACCCTGAACCTCTTAGAAACCCTCCCTCAACTTTTTGGTAGTGTGCTCCTCGCAGACTTGTCATCGTTGCCTATGAAGGAAGCTTTTTGTGGGCTCTCAGGGTATAACCCTAAGCTACATGAACCACTAAGGATCGCCTTGCAGGCTCGTCCGATCTGGGGTTGACCTGGGGAGTTGAACCCCAACCTAGACCCAGAATTTTAAACCCCAAATCCCAACTCTAAGGTCTATACCCTAACACCCAGACCCGAACCCCAAGATTGAAGACCCTTAAGCCCTAACCCCAAAAGATTGAGAAGGTACCGGCGGCTGAGCATGGGAATTGCTGCGAACTCAAGCGACAGGCACAGGCTTAAAGGGTCGCTTGGGTGGTGCGCAGGCGAAGCAGCCGATCATCTGCCAAAGGAGGCCCGGAAGTGTTGGATCCGACCTTGTCTCATGAAAATTTCTCGCACTCCCCAAAGGCGTTAAGTGGGGTAGAGACCATCCACCCTGAGCTCTACTGCATCCCCAAAAACCCTTCAAGCTCCCTAAACCCACGCAAGCCCTGAACCCCGAATTTACAAGTGAAAGCCTCTCACATCGCGGCTGAAAATCGTGAATCTCTGGGCCGACAAAGAGAGGTCTGCAGGATTCTGGGTCCCCCCCAAACATGCTCAAGCCTTGAACCTGCTTGGGGGGGGGGGGGGGGGCGGTACACCGATAGAGGACTACTTGTGTTCTCGGTTCTCGGAGCCCTATACCAAGGGTGTGCTTTGCTTTCATGGGAGTTGGTGAGTTCCAGAAGTGGTAGACCGTGATAGAGGGCATCTCACAAACCGAGCAGCCGCCTGCAGCTTAGGCCATGCAACCTGGAGTGCTGTCTTGGTGGCTCCAAACCCATCAACCCTACGACCCCGAACCCTAAACCCTAAATCCTAAACCCTAAACCCTAAACCAGAGTCCTCGCCCGCGTTCCGCTAGCGTGAGAGTCGAAACCCTAAACCCTAAACCCCCCGAACCCTCAATTGTCAAATCTTAAACCCGGGAGTGAAAGAAGCCCAAAAACCTTCAGAACACCAAGCTTGGGCCCGACGCTTGGGCCCTCACACCGCCAAGCCGGGACTGAGGAGAGGAAGATCTCGATCTCCTCCGAGGGCGCGGGCGGCGAGATTTAGGGTTTATGGTTTGGGGTTTAGTTTTTTTAGTTTACGGTTTAAGTCCTGATTCAAAAAGGGTTTAGGGTTTAGGATTAGGGTTTAGGGTTTCCCTACATAGGGTTGGGCGGGGCACATAGCGTGCCCAAATCTTGAACTTCCTTTGCAGAAGTAGAACAAAATTTGTAAATTTGGTTGAACCCACACGAAACCTTAAACCCTGTCTGTAAACTCGCAACCTGTCCCTAAGCCCGAAACCTGAAAATCTGTGGGTCTTAGGGTTTAGGGTTGACCCCCCAAGCCCAGTCGCAAAAAGGGTTTACTTGGAGGTTCAGGGTACTTACTCATGACTTATAACTGTACTCAAAAACCCACTTATAAGCCCCTTCAGTGCCTAATATGGTTCAAAGTACATGTCTAAGTACCGTTATACGCGATCAATAAGTACCATGAACCTCCAAGTAGAGTCTTAGGGTCGAGGCCCGAACTGCCCCTCCTGCACCGGAGGCCCCACATCCATCGGCCGGCAGTGCCAACCAGGCCCGGGTTCAGGTGAACCAGGGTTTGGGGTTTAGGGTTTAGGGTTTAGGGTTAAGTTAGCAGGGTATGGGAGTTGCTGTCGGATTTCTGTAGGGTCAATGGGCTTTGCAGGGATTTGCAGGGTCTTTGTTGGGGCTGCATGACCCAAGCCGGGTGCCAGGCACAGGGTTCTGGCTAATTATCGGGCACGTAAGGTTTAAGGATAGGAGTTTTGGGGGGTCAAAGCCCTAAACCCTAAACAAAAAAGCCTAAACTGTTTTGACGAGTTTAGGTCTCCAGGCTTTAAAAAAATTTAACCTCGTAGCTTCGCGTTCGGGATGTGAACAGCGGCCTCGGGGTAAGGGTTAGGGTTCTTCGAGTTCCGGGTTTGGGGTTTAGGGCTAAACCCCAAACCCTAAACCCTAAACCCTGGACCCTAAACCCTAAACCCTAAACCCTGTTGCAACAGGGCGTCTAAGGCTGAGTAAGTCGCAGGTTTCTTCGAGAACCTCCAGAAGCTGAGCCGGTCACAGTGGGGGTCTGGAGCCCTGGCGGTTTCTTGAGGGGGCCTGGGAGGTCAGGGCGTTTTGGGTTTTTGGGGTTTAGGGTTTCTTGGGTTTTGGGGGGTTTAGGGGAGGGTTTAGAGTTTAGGGTTTAGGGGTTGGTTGGGCTCACACGGGGTTTAGGGCTGAGAAGGGCAGCGAATAAATAGTCTCAGCAAATGGTCGATAAGTACTCTTTCAGAACATGAGTGAAGAATGATGAAGTTGGGCACGAACCATAGCAACATTTCAAACTCGTCCCTGGGCCCCAAGCTTAAGCTCGCAATGCAGAACCCCCGGCTTCTTTGCAGAGGTTCGTGCACTTCGTGTCGCGGACGCATTTTCAGGCCAGGCTGCATAACCCTCATCCCCCCCCCCCCAACAAAACATCTCCCCAAGCTTCCGGAGTCCCAAGGATATGTGTCCTAAACACCCCAAGCGCAGAAAGCCAGAAAGGGCATAGGATCTCGGCCGACACTCCTGGCCCCGACCGACAGCTCCTCAAGTGTGGGTGAATAGGCAAGGTGAGTGGTTTAGGGTCTTTGGGGCTTCTGCTGCCTACATTGTGCCCCGCAGTGGGCTAGGCGGGCGGCAGAAACTCCCAGAAATGTAAGGATATACTAGTACAATGGAATCATGTAACAACTCAGCCATATTATGAATGAGAATTATAACACTTGAGTAATCTTGCTGTAGGGTGTTTTTACGTAGCACAAAACGCTCCCCCTGAAAGCTGCGCCAGGTCACGGGTCTCGCCGAGGACCTCCCCCCCTCGAAACAGCGCTTCGAGGTCACCAACTGCAGCTTCCCGGCCTCCAATTTGTCTGTTTTGAAGAGGGTTTAGGGTTTAGGGCTCAGGGCTTAGGGCTTAGGGCTTCATGTCTTTTTCTTGCCTATATATAATGGTCCAGGATAGGGTTTAGGGTTTAGGGCTTAGGGCTTAGGGCTTAGGGCTTAGGGCTTAGGGCTTAGGGCTTAGGGCTTAGGGCTTAGGGCTTAGGGCTTCATGTTTTTTTCGGGTGCTGGGTTGAGCATGAGGGCTTGCCTGTATATAATGGTTCCAGGAGGCTTTTAGGATTCGGCTTGCTAGCATGGGACCCTTCGCAAGAGGGAGAGAGCGAGAGAGTCAGAGGCGACACAGAGCGAGAGCGAGAGGGAGAGCGAGAGGGAGAGCGAGAGCGAGAGGGAGAGCGAGAGGGAGAGCGAGAGCAAGAGCGCGAGCGAGAGCGCGAGCGAGAGCGAGCAAAACCAAGGCAGCAACCCCATCGTCCTGGCTGGGAAGGAGCTGCCAGGAAGGGCGCGGCAGGTCATCCAGGCCGCGACACGCGGTGTTGGGATTCGGGAGTGCCTTTTTCAGGTTGCGAGCATGGCCAGCTTGATCACAATTTGGAGCCCCGTCTGGATCTGGAAGGAGTCAGGATTTCCTGGATCAGTTGGGGGGCGCGAGTGTGTTGAGCACTGCCGAACCCATCGCAAAGCCTCGAGCTGTCCCAACGCCCCCCAAAGTCCCCTCAACCCTCAACCCTGAACCGTATACCCTAGACCCTCAACAGCCCGCAAATCCATGGAGCAGGTAGGCGACACCGTGGAACTCATTGCTCAGGATTTGGGGGTTTAGGGGCGGTTGCCTCCTTTTCTAAAACCACCGGGCTTTTGAGGGCCATCCTAGTAAACCCTAGAGAAGTATTTGATGCAGCGTGGCTACGGTGCCTTGAGCCAGTGTTTGCTCTTGAGTGTCGGGTGTTGTTAACGATGTTAGCCCCACGGCATCCGAAGAAACTATGCAGACATGCCGCCTGGGAACTTTTTCTCCCTAAGGTTGGGCCATGCATCTCTCTCTCTCTCTATATCTATATCCTCGGCCTCGCAGATGATAAATAATGTATAAGATGTAAGCAAAAAATAGAAGATATAAATCGATCATATCTAATATCGAATATAGAATGGACGATATAGTCGAGAATAGATAGCAGGGCATACATAATATGTACAAATTTCGAGGTCAACTTGCCTTGGGGCTAGTTTCTGGGGTTTCTGGTTCATCGGTTCTTCGAGTGCGGACGTGGGGTGTTCCAAAGCTTCATGATGTATATATGTAGCCCCTCATGATGGCACTGAATTCTAAACTGCTTGTAGCTTATGGGAACTTTTCGTGTTGAGCAAGCCGGTCCTAAGCCACGTTGATCATTAAGCCGACCATCTTTTCCACCACATTCACGCAGCAGAAGCTTCAGCGTGTGGAAATCAAGGGTGATGCTGGGCGCACGTTCTATCCCAAACACGGTCAGGCTCATCAACCGCGAAGCTGAAACTCTACGCTCCAAACCCATGGCTGCTCCAAGCCGCCTCAAGCTGCCCCCCCCCCCCCCCCAAAAAAAAAAAAAAAGAACCGCAGCCCCATCCTCCCGAGCCCAAAGTCTGGAGGACGGCACGGGTGTGGCCCCCTACCTTCGCTTTCGCGCCGGCCTCGGTCAAGTGGGAAACCTTCAACAGCAGCAAAGAGCGATTCGATTCGGAACCGCTTCATTATTTCTGCTGGCATGTTGCACCTCCATGCCTCCATAGCCTGTTGCCCAACAAACATCGCGTTGTTTCCACTACCATGACCACATTCATCCTACACCCTAAACCCCAAACCCTATATTATAATATGGTTTTTTCTTTGTAAGTTTTTTCGTATCTACAGTTACGTGTCGTCGATGCCCTCCCCAATTGCACCCTGACTCCTCGTACAGCCTTGGTACACCCCACAACCCCTCGAGAACTACTTGCAAACCCCAAAAGGCCCCCCCCCCCCAAACCCCCCCCTACCCAAACCCTGAAGCAAAACTGCCTCCCAACACTTCAGAGGCCTTCTTTGGTTGGGGCAGAGCCGCTCCACCAGCCCCCCGGCTTTTTTTGGCTGGGGAGGGAAGGGGGGCGGGGCGTCGGGGCGTTTAGTAAGTTTCTATCCTGAAGTTCAAGATGCGGATCCGAGAACTTGATTTAAGGAAGGCTCTTGCATGAAAGGGTATATGGCATTCTCCGGATTCTAGAGGTTCAGGGTGAAACGCGACGCAAGAATGCGGCTCCCATATGATTGCAAATGTAAAAATGACAATCATATGCCCACTTTCACCTGAATACTTCTTCTAAAAACCACTCGTCGCGAGAATACGATGCTGTATTGGGAAATCTATGATCCGGGGGGGGGAGGGAGGGAGATGCCAGGGCTTACAAGGCTTAGAGCACCCTCTTTGGCGGGCAACTTTATACACCCCAAGGAGGTCAAAGACTTAAGCCAGAACCTGGTTTCCCTAGTAGGACACTGGTATTTGCTATATTAACCCTTATTGGGCTTCATATTTGGGAATCGTTTTTTTTCAGAGGGTTCAGCCTGAGTCCATGAGGCTCTCTCGCCTCGCGCGCGACCACGCCTGGGACGATATTGCTGGACCGGCAGGACCACCAGAGTTTGCAAGGGGGCTCCGTTGGGCTCTCGCCGTGTTTAATCGGCACCCTTTTTGTCTGCCGTGTCTTCGAAGTCTTCTGCATTAGGTCCGGGTGCGCCAGGCCCGGTATGGAGAGTCGGTGTAGGACTACATTCAGAGAGAGGGAGAGCAGGTGTAGCATGTTACTGCACAAGGCTTTCCCAAACTGTAGGCTGCCCAAGTCCTTCCATGTCCTTGGTGTTATCTGAAGAAGCTTATGGGGTTCATGTTTAGGCGCAGGGCCTTCGCGGCCCCCTCAGGACTCCAAAGAGATCTCCCAGAAGCGGCCGCGCCTTGGTGCCGCAAAGGTTCGGGATTCGAGGGGGTTTAGAGTTCAGGATTTATAGGGTTTAGGGTTTATAGGGTTTAGGGTTTATAGGGTTTAGGGTTTATAGGGTTTAGGGCCCTTGAGCTCACGAACCTTCATGGAGTGCCTGGAGTCCTGTCAGTGCAAGAAAAGGCCTCGTGGTTGCGGAAAGGATCGGGGGAAAGCGAGTTTCAAGGGTTTCGGGCTACTTTCTCTGGTTGGCCATCCGTTCACATGGCCGCTGCTGTGGCCCCTGCCTCACTGAAGCCTCGGCAAGGCAAGCACGGCAGGCACTGACAGCCAAGACCTCTCCAGCTGCAAACCCTTCTTCGAAGCCCGATCGCCCATCCTAAAAATCCCTTCCCTGGTTAGCACCCAGAAGCCTACGCCAACAGAACAGTTGCACAGGGAGGATGGATGGAGCATGATGGAACAGCACACGGCGGATGCCCCCGCGCTTGAGTATTGGGACACGGCCGTTTTCGAAGCCAATGCTGCTTACGAACTCCAGAGGGCGCATGTTCAGAGCCTGGCAAAATCTGGTGCTGCACGCGACACGCTGGTGCAGGCACACGAGCTCCTCAAAAAGCTGAAGAGGGAGCACTCAGAATTAGTGAAGGCTGCCAGAACATCTGCACCGCCCATCGCGCAAAGGGGAGTAGCTTCCTATCCGGCAAAGATGCACATTCCCCGGGATGTGGCGGACTCACGCTTTCTCGTTGATTTTTCGGTGCATGATGGTTGCGCAGCGCGCAGCTTCATGGCCCAGCATGGGTTCGTGATATTCCGCGACGTGGTTTCGGATGCAGATTGCGCCCGCGCGAGGGATGAGATTTGGAGCTATCTTGAAGACAACGTGGCGGGCTTCCAGTGCGCAGAGCCGACGACGTGGTGCGTTTTGTCACAGACAGAGACTGGTCGCTATTACGATGCGTATGGGTTGCCACCTGATCCTGTGATAATGTCGCCCCAGATGCTTGACAATCGCCAGAATCCTAATGTCATTCGAGCGTTTCAGAGCGTGCTGGGCGAAAACATCTTGGTCAGCCATGATCGTTGGTGCCTCTACCGTCCTACTGAAGCCGGTGGCATCCCGACCAAGAACAACCTCCACCTGGATCTACATCCATGGCGCTTCTTGCAAGGAGATACCCGGATAGAAGAGCTGCGATATGAGAATGGTCACGACCATGATTTCTCGCTGGAGATTCCCAGGGCCCGCGCATGTGATGGCCCGCATGTCCAAGGAGTCCTGAACCTCGTTGAGAATTTGGAGGAGGACGGAGGTACCCAGCTGGTTCCAGGCTTTCAAAACGCCTTTGAGAAGTGGCAGAAGGAACTCGGTGATGAGGCCGACTGGCTCTTCCGGAGTGGGCAGTCTACAAACTGGCTTCATCCCGGCAATGGCGGTGCCAGCTTCAAATTCCATGAGCAGGATCCCATTCATGAGCTGTCTCATCGGATACCACTGAAGCAAGGCAGCCTTCTCATTTGGGACCAGCGATGCGTTCATGGTTCCCGCCCCAATGCATCCTCGAGGGTCCGGATGGCACAGTTCATCCGGGCCTTCCGACGGGCACCCCTGAGCATGGAGCGTGCAAGGGCAAGAGCACAAGCGATCAAGAGCAACTCGGCTTTTGTTAGAACTTTTAAGCATAAGTTGCCGAAATGTAACGGCCCCCAATTATCAGCTAGATTGAGACTCATATTGCTTGCTTATAACCTTTGTAGCCCTAGTAGCATGGGTTCCCCTACTAAGTACACCCCTCTATTCTCCCCCCCCCGGTTTTTCCCCTTAAACAACCTTAATTAGGCTGGTTTATCCCTAAATCGCCTTAAGTATGGACAGGTAGTAGAGGAACCCATGATAGTATGGCAGCCCGAGGAAAGCTTGTGGCCGCCGGTCTCTTGGAGAGGGTGTCTGATGATGGCCAGGCCGTTTTTGGCTTCGCCGACCTCGATGACTGCAAAGCCGGGGGTGGCGCGGGGGGACAAAAAGTAACTTTGGCCCGGGATAGATAAGGGGGTTCGGAACAAGGAATGACAATGTTTCTTTCTGGTCCCTACATTCTTATGCTGTGGTCTGTGGTAATAACCCCCCCCGAAAGCCCTGTTCTAATTCTCAAGGTGCCACTATAATATTACCTCAAGAGCCCGTCTGCTCTTTGCAGAAGTCCTCCGACTCGCGGTTCACACACAAGATGGCCCCGTAGAGAGGGCCCCAGGCCATTTCAGCTTTGCTTGGCCGGCTCCGCCGTCGTGAAGGCGAGACCACAGTTGCCCACTGAAAGAAGCTGGAAGCATCACACCCGGCGCTCGATTTCAGGGTAGGGCTCGGGACTTGTTGAGTTTCTTTTTTGTTTGGCCAGGGGGGGGGGTGAGCTTTGAGAGTATTTAGGATTTTGAAAGCGAGTCGACCGATGAGTCATGTGACCAGTGATTCTAACTGTCAAGCCCAGAGATAGGTCTCCTGAAATTCGCTGCCTTGTGGTCATCGAATTGTGGACGGGATTAGACAGACGAACAGTGTCTGGCCTCAGGGTGGGGGCTTTTTGCCGCTGGTAGCTGAAAGGGCGACTGGGTTTTGGTTGAGGCTTGGCTCCTGGGCTTCTATGATGAATTCCGAAACACCTGCGAGTGCCATCTCCTAGAAACGCTCAACCTTGCGACAGGGTCTCCCGGACGCCTTACGCGTGGTCGATGCTGGTGACAATGGCCAGAGCCCAGGGAGACCAAATTGGACCACCAGAAATGATGCGCTTGGGAATCCTGAACCCGAAAAGCAGGAATGCAAACTCGCACCCTAAACAAGAGACGTCAGAGAAGGTTTCAATTTCAGAGTTCCCGGCCTGAAATTTCTTCTAGGGATTAACACATATATGTACACACCTAGGGCTTCAGGCTTTTGGGGGTTTACAGAGTGGCTTGCACATGGTTGGGGTGTTTCAGGCAGCTGCGGGCTTTGCATCCTGCACCCCAAAGTTCCCCCAAAGTTTACATCCTTGCATCAAAGTGCCATGGGTTCCTTAGAAGCCACCTTACAGAGCCCCTAGCTGGTGGTTAGAATCCACATCTGGCTCTCCCACGCGCCAGGGCTGACGATAGGGCGGGCGCACCAACGAGAGCTGCACGAAAAGGCGCAGCGTGCTCAGCTGGACCTTACAAACGCCCGAGAAGTTGCGGTCCGTTCGGATGACCGAAGTACCGGGCGCCACGAGATGCAATGACCGGAAAAGGCCCATAGAGGCCCCCCCCCCCCCCCGCCATAATAATCTATAGAGGGCCCTTCCCGAATCCTCACGCCCAAAAAAGGGGCTTTTGTTACGCTGGTGCTGATGCGGTATAGGCCCTCAGAAGCCAATTGAGGTTCGTGGAGGGCGTGCTGGGGCACTCCCCGGCTTGCTTTGGCTCCCTTTGTTTTGTTTTGTTTTTTTTTTTTTTTTTTTAAGGGCTTTAAGGGTTCAGGGCTTGGTTGTTACAGTGTACTGTAGTTGGGTAGAAACAGAGAGAGGGCGAGGGGGGCAAGGTCAGAGAGCATTCAGAGTCTCCTTTATTTGGGGGGGGGGGGGGGGGGGTGCGGGCTGATGGGCTTGAGGTCCGACGAGGTGAAAGCTCTCTATACGGCTTGTTTCAGCTAGTCAGCTAGGCGAACTCCCAGGGTCATTTCACGGCCTCTTTAGGAGGGAGGTGAGGCGGGCCCTTCAGCAGGCATACCTGCTTGCTGAATTGCCAGGTACATCAGCAGAGACCACTTCTCGATCAAGTGCGCCAGCTCATTCGGACGGCGCAGGGTTGGAGCAGCAAGATGTGATGGGCAACCAGCTGCGGACTCTATGCCACTGCGAGGGAGAGAGAGAGGGAGACGCCAAGTTCGATGACCGCAGTCCATTCCCACCGTCGGCGAACGTGACATGCAAGAGGTGCAGTCGCGACGGCGCCTTTTCGCTGGTTCCGCTGAGCACTGGCCTCAACCCGACCCAAAGCGACGCCGAACCCCAAATGCTGTAAAAGGCCCGGAAGTCTAACTAACTCTCTCAGAGGTTGCTGCAGCCATCGAGGTTCTTGAGTCATGGGGTTTCTTGGTGGTGGAGTGATTTTGGGCCCTTGGGCTGGGGGAAGTCGGGGCATGTAGGGTTCTAACCTGCCACCCTACAAGCCCTGCTGCCGAAAGGTCAAAACCCCATCTGGCTTTCCCGGCGAGGGAGGTGGGCCCATTCACGAACTTGGTTTCTTTGGCTTGAAGGCTCCTAAACTTTCTTGAGCCTTAAGCCCTGAAGCAAGAAAAACCCCTGAACCCTGAAAACCCAAACCTCAAAACAACGATGGTGGTATGCAGTGGTTGACGGGCTTCCGCGTGACTCTGCGCCTTGCGCAAAAGACGGACTCCGTGTGATAGGTTTAGAGTTTAGGGATTTCCATACAGATAGCTTCCATGAAGTCGCAGGTCATCCCTCCGTACTTCGTATCGTGTCTACTGGCAAGCAAGAACCCAGTACTATCATGGCTATGGTTACGGAGATGATGCGGATTGCGGCTCCTGCTTCCGGTTGCTATTCCCTTGTCATCATTCTTTCAGTTCTGGTTGGGTTCTCAGGCCCCCTCACTTGGTTCTTAGGAAGGCGCCACGAGTTAGGTCACCTTGTCTCCTCTGCCCTGAAACGTAGTGGACACCGGCCCCAAAGTCAAAACAGCAAAAAAAGTTCCCCAAACCTCCCAAGTGCCACCCACACCCGAAGCCCCGGGAACCTTAAGCCCCCTCCTCTTGGGTCAGGCTCCAGCGACTCATGCCGGGAACCCGTAGGGGAATGTCTTCGGACAACTCGGGGCTTGGTAGGTTTTAGGAACTAAGGGCAGGTTTTCAGGCTGTTGCTTTGGTTTCCCCACCCACCCTCAAACATAAGCACCCCTTAGCAGAGCAGACCCCCCCCCTCCCAACCCTCCTCCACGGCAGAATGCATGGCATGGATCACATCCGAAGACCCAAGTTGCCCAAGACGCTCGAGACAAATGGGGGCCAAGGTCCCAAACTCGATAGGTTCGGTACTTCGGGAATCGTACCTGAGACCCTGTTTACCTACAGTTTTACGGGGTATATCTACTAAATAGGGGGGTCCCAGGCAATCCTATAGATATACGGTCGCTTACAAGAGTTTCCTCAGCCGAAGACCTTGAAGCCACCGCAAGGGTGGGTGACGCGCCTCCCCGTCTGGAAGACGGCGACACGGTGCTGCTCTTCACAGGACACGCGAGTTCCGGACAGAGGGTTCAGGCTTATAATGCATGTAGGGTTTAGGTGAGTTTGAGTGTTGGTGTGGGGAGGTTTGGCGAGGGAGAGGAGTTTAGGGTACGTGGTGCCCGTGTCCATGCTGCAAGAAGCAACTCCCCAGCTAAGCCTATCCTAGAACACCCTACGAGTCGAAGTCGCAGCAGAGCCTCGGCGCTTTGGCGTGCGGGTGCCCGGGCAGGAGCAGAAGACCTATCGCCGGAAGGTGGGGGGGGCATGGGGAAGGGGGGAAAGGGGGGGAAGTCGGATTAGTTTTGGGATCTTTTTTGGTCTACGCAAAGAGTTAGGAGGTGCCACGACGATTTCATGTGTCAAAGTATTTGATTCAGTAGTTCGCTTGTAGTTTGGCAGTTCCCTTCTGAGATCTTGTGCGGCCAGGTCCGGGCAGCTTCGGTTCATTGCGGTGGGCCTTGGGCCCAGGCATGGGACAAAGTTGAGCCTCGGACGTTCAGATCTGCTCCAATGAAAGCAAGCTGCAGCTACATATTGGGCAAGCGTGTTAGATTTCGCCCGCGATGGTCCGTTGGCAAGAATCTTTTCCGCTTGTTGTACAAATTTACATGGCAGGGTGGGTTTGGGTGAGCAAATTTTTTTGGTCGGGCTCAATCTGACGAGTCCCGGCGTTTAGGGGAGCGAAACATGTCTCAGCGCATAGCGAGTCTTTCCATTTCATAAGAAAATTTTGCTTCGTTGCTGCCTGGGATTGACCTCTTCATTTCGCGAGTGTTTGAGGGTCCGAGTTTGCGTGTTTGGCTTAGGATCCGAGTTTTCATGTTGTTGGGGGCTCTTCTAACTTCTGGTCTCTTCCCCAGATCTAAGGCTCCGTATTGCAACAGGAAGCCGAAAAGAGGATCATCATTTTTTGAACTGGCCCTGTATTGCGGGTCTCTGCCCTCTGCCGCAGTGTCTGGGTAGCCAGCCAAGAACACAGCAACCTGTCAAGGGTAGAATCAAAGGTACAATCTCACAGGAGTCTGGCGGTGGTCTTGCGCAGTGCTGTCAAGCAGAAGGTTCATACCCCACTGACATGAATGCACACACATATGTATGCACATACATGTATGTATATACACATGCATCTTATTGATTGATTAAAGTGCGTTTCCATTCGCATGTAGGAATTTGTATTTATTCATATATGTCTGTATACGTATTTTACTTGTCTGTGTACGTCTCTGCATACTCTCTGAAAGTACATCAGTGTATACACATATGCGAAGAATTATTTCGTTTTCTACCTACCTCTCTCTTTTTGCGTATCCACATACACGTTGTGTTTTGTGAGGGCCGCAGCACTGCCCCAGCACTCCTGAATCCAGCTCCTCTCTCAGCCTGACCCGTCTGCGCCAAAGGTGTTCCGGCTCAGCCGTCCCTGATGATGCGCCCTGCCCCCAGTGGCTGCTCTGCGCAGCAAATCCTTCCCTAAACCCCCAAAGCCCTTCCCTGAACCCTCAAACCCCTCGACTCCAGCCTCCCTAAACCCTTGGATTCCCTCCACCTTAAGCCCTATGACTAACCCTTGACTTAAACCCGAGAGCCTTGCCCACCATCACTCCAAGAGAGGGTTTTAGGTGTCGCATCTGATGTAGGGGATTTGGAAAGTGGCTTGGGCTCATGACGAACTACCACCCCCCCCCCCCTCCCAAAGTCCTGAGTTTCGGCAGGGAGTTGAGCTTGCTATGCTTATCCTCACCCTCTCCATGTTCAAGGAGGATCGGAGCGAAGCCCCCCCTCCCCCCCTGCCCTAGGGCCCTCAGCGGCACTCATGCCTTCAGCTTTGCAACCGCCAAGAAGGGTACCTAGTTTCCGGAAAACTCCTAAACTGGATCGAATACGGGTTCGAAATCAGACTGGTCGCTTCGGAGGGGCATGGCCGAGGAACGCCGCGATCTGTCATGTGCGCAACTGACGCAGCTTGTGGCGTGCCTACGGCATTGGTACATTACAGTGCACATGTTTATGCAATTTCACAGGTGGCGGGGTTTCGGATTTCGTACTTTCACATGGGATGAGGTTGTAGTCAGGGGCGAAAGGGCCTTTGAAGGGCAGATATTCGTGGCGTGTGGTGCTTGGGGAAGCTTGCACGACGAATTCGGCTCGAATGACAGCTGTGCCAGCCGAGGGCCAAAAGATGCGCAGGCAAGCACTGCACCCTCAACCGATCTTGTTCCCACAATATAGCGCATCATTACAGGTACAATCATTACATGCTGTGGCCGATTCTGTGGGTGTAGCCCACACTGTCTCAATAGCTTCCAAGCGGGGTGTAGATGGGAAGGCCCTTTAACATGTTTGACATTCGCCCCCTATTGGGTTTAAGAGGATCCTATGGTCAGTTCTTGGTCCTTGTTTAGATACCCTAAATACCAGGAACCGCTTTAAA
Source organism: Symbiodinium natans (assembly GCA_905221605.1). Taxonomy (NCBI): domain Eukaryota; class Dinophyceae; order Suessiales; family Symbiodiniaceae; genus Symbiodinium; species Symbiodinium natans. Next base: position 99,716 of record CAJNDS010002831.1, read on the forward strand.
AAAAGGAGCCCCAAAAAAGGACCGCACTGTAGGGACGTGATCCTCACAGCCGTTGGCTTCGATGGTTAGGGTTTAGAGGTTTAGAGGTTTAGGGTTTAGGGTTTAGGGTTTAGGGTTTAGGGTTTAGGGTTTAGGGTTTAGGGGCAACCCGACACTTGGGGCCTCTCCCACTGGGAAGGATTGCTTTCGCGGTGTGTCCCCGGCCCCTTACAGGGAATCTTGGGGTTGTAGGGTTTGGGCAGAAAGGGCAGCAGTCGAGTCCCTTGTGAAAAAATGGGGGTTCAGGCGAAAACGCTCATCGTGGCTCGCCCGCCCTGCTTTGACCCAGCCCTGGCAACCCCCCTAAGCCCTAAACCCTAATCCCTCATCCCTGCCCTAAACCCAAACACCATAAGCAAATCAAAGGCGAAGCCCAAAGGCCCCGACCTGGAAGGGCCCTAGGGGTTTGTGCTGCCGAAACCCCGAAACCCTTCAACCCGAAACCCGAAAGAAAACACGGAGAACCACCGCAGCCGCTTGGTCCACCCATGCGGGGTGGGTCGCGGCGCCATGGCGGCGGCCGAGGAAGGCGGGAGATTTTCGCCGTTCTACATACAAATGTCTTTAGCCGGAATATGGGTTTGGATGGTCGGGGGGGGGGTTGGGTTTTGAGGGTGTTTCAGGTCATGTTAGAGCTACGAGCCGCTACGCTTCAATGTTTGCACGCATCTATCTTTTAGCAAGTTTTTTTTGCTCAAGTGTCCGGCACAGTTGCCAGCTGAATGAAACACAGACTTGGATCTGCTAGCTGCAGCTGCTTTCGTTTGGCTGAGACACACACATATATACATGTCATGTACGTATATGGATATGTATTGCATGTCTTCCCGAATGCATAACTACGGAATCAAGCACAAGCATGCACGCGTGTGCGCTGTGGGTGTCTTGGTTGTGCCGTTTTGCCTTTGTTTCGAGGCCCCGACGCCGCCGAGAAGTCGACCGAGGTGCCGACCCTTCGGAGAACTTCGAAGGCCCGGAAGCCGGGTTTTTGTTGGGTTTTTTGTTGGGGAGGCGGGGGAAGGGTTCAGGGCCGGTAGTGCGGGTTAAAAGAAGGGCTTCTTGGGGTTATAGATTTTTAGGGGCTTAGGGTTGATGGACGTGGGGGTTGTGGGGACTTAGGGGCTGTTGGGGGTTTATGGGGGCCTTGTTGGGGGCCGAGATTCCTTGGTGACGAAAGGTGATCCCAAAAGGGTTCATGTTGCACGTAGCCCTCTCTCAGAGAATTATAGCTATCAGGGTCTAGGTTCATGTTGTTCCCATGTTTTAGGGTCGGGGCTCCGGAACTGTTTTCAGGAGCGTGGCTCTTGAGCACAAGAGGTTGCTGCCCTTGTTGCCCCTGCTTTGGGTGGTTTGTTCATTTAGACTGTTCTTACTTCGGGGGTTGCATCCGAAAGTAGGGATGGTTTGTCATGTCAGAAGCCAGAAATCTCGAGCCCCATGCACCTTTCTCGACCCGAAGCCCGACAACGCCGGGGCTCACATCCCATGACCCCTAACCCTCAACCCAGAACCCTAAACCCTAGACCGACTAGGGGAGACTCACGTGAGGTTGGATCGGGTAGTAGTGGTGCACTGAATGGACTATTTCCCGGCATTGAAAGGGTCCGGGGGGGTTGAGTGTGTTAGGTGTTGATAGTGATCTTCTTGGCGTTAACGAGGAGGGAAATAGCATGCAGAAGGTCCGGTAGTGGACCCCCTTTTTCCGACGCAGACGTCTCATCGACATCACCCTGCCTTGCGGTTCGGCCAGCTATGCGGGAGCGAAAAAAAACCCTAAACCCTATTGATAGACTCTGCTTTTGTGGTTCGGCCAAGAAAAAGACCCTAAACCCATGAACGATATCAACCCAAAGGTTCAAGCCCCAAGAACTTGTTAGGGCTCCAGGGCCTGGAAGCTCTCAGTTTAAGCGGAGCTTCGGAGAGCTTGGAAGGCGTCGTCATCCGGCGCGGCATCCAAACGGAAGCCCAGGAGAGGGTTTAGGGTTTAGGGTTTAGGGTTTAGGGTAAGAGAGCCCTCCAGCAAAAGGGGTTAGTGTTTAGGGGTTAGGGTTTAGGGTTTTGGGGTTAGGGTTTATGGAGCAAGAAGTCCAGTTGCAAAAGGGTTTAGGGGAGAGTCGATTCATTTTTTTTGGAGTACAGGGTTTTTTAAGGAGTGTAGGGGGTTAGGGTGTAGGGTTTGGCAGCGAGTCTCATCGTTTTGCAGGGGTTTGAGGTAAAAGGGTGGCTTTTGAGCCCTGGACCCTCAACCCTTTTGATTTGGTGGCCTTGCGGGCCGGAGGGTTTCCAGAATTCGCGCCTAGCTTCTCTGGGGCAAATATACCCCTAAATGGAGCACAGCCCACCCCCTAGCAGGACGCCCCACAAATTTTCGGAACTAACCCCCCCACCCCCCTCCAAAAAAAGAACCAAGCAGTCTTTCTGCAGACGAGGTAGGCTGCTGACTTCTGGAGCCCATCCCTTCGCCTGTTTTTTTGTCTCGGGGCCATGCACCGCGCGCCCGCAAACTGCAAAATGTTTGGCTCGAGACCCGCAGCCCCCGACCCCAGAGCACGGCTGTAGCCTCCAGAAGTGTTTGGTCTTAAGCCAAGGGCCCTCAAGGCCCACTGACATCTTCAGTCCGTGGTAGAAGCCATGCTCGCCGGAGAGGGCCGGCTGCCTTGCAAGGCTTGCTGAAGTTCTTCATGCAGATGTGGTGTAGTACATGTAATGGCTTTGGAATGTAAGCCCGAAGCACATCCTAAGCAAATGCAGGGGTTATAGGACTCGGCATGACGTGTTCAATAGTTCGCAGGCAGTGTTCTGAAGCGTCTGTGGGCTTGGGGCCTGAAAGCTGTTGCGGCATCCTGATTATTGTGTAGTGCCAGCACGGGCCCCCGGACTTGAATTTGTGTATTGCCCACCAGCACAGGCCCTCGGACTTGAATTTGGGTATTGCCCGACTCTCGAGCCTACTTAAAGCCCCTGAAACCAGGCTCTGCGTAATCCGACCAACCTGGACTGCACTGGTCTTTGCGCAGAGACAGTTGCTACGCCTCGATGCGCGCGTTGTGCGTACGACGTGTGTGTTGTTCTCATTCTGCGCGTCGCAAGCAGAAGCATGGCACCTGCAAGATCCGTAAATGTGTTCCCTGAACGCCCCCTACCAGGCCGGACGGGTGGCCTCGGCCAAAAGCCCGCAGCAGCCACCCCTGCAGGGCATCTGGTCTCGAGGGGTTTTGGGGGGGCCTGGGGGAGTTTGAGGATGTTTTCTAGGGCTTTTGGGGAGAGTGTGTAGGGTTTAAGGATTCTGGAGAATAGAGTGTGCAGGGTTTAAGGAAGTTGAAGAATCGCCCTGAGACCGAGGAGAGGCTGAGCCGACGCTGTATCAGGCCACTCGGCTCTGGGTTTTTTTTTTTTGGTTTTTTGGGGGTCAAAGGTACCAGGAAGCCTCTCAAGCGATTCACCCTCTGCTAAGAAAACCCTAAGCCGTGGCAACCCTAAACCCTGAACCCTGAACCCTGAACCCTGAACCCTAAACCCTAAACCCTAAACCCTATCCGAGAGGTCAGCTCAGCGGGTGGCAAAAAAAAAGCCTATCAGGAAGCCCACTAAGTGGGCCTGAGCGGAAGAGGTGACCCACATGATCTCCAAGTGCTCCGACTGGCAGCTGGTGATGAGCATGTTGCAAAGGCACGGCTCTTCAACAGGGGGTTTAGGGTTTAGGGTTTAGGGTTGAGGGACCTCGTTCAAAAGGGTTTAGGGTTCAAGATCATGCACCTGTTGAGGCTTCGTTAAGAGCAACCCCCGAGCGCAGGGCCTGCGCTGTTGTTGCTGCCGAAGCCCTTTCGCATGTGACTGGTTGAAGTCGAACACCTGAACCCTGTCAACCGGAACTATAGAACCCGAAGCCCGAAACCCGAAGAAGCTGCCCAAGACAGCACCCCCACAAGCAACCCTCACACTTCAGCTCTTCCCACCACTGCCCCAACAGAAGTTCGCCCCCACCCACCAGGCTCCGCTCGCAAGCCCTTGCCGTGGACGTCGTCTGCCTCACCGCGGCCATGGGGGCCTTCGCCCGGGCGGCGCAGTGGCAGCGGACCTTGGGCCTGCGCCTGGGGCATGAACAAAAAAGAAGCAGGAAAAGGAACTAAGGAACTGACCCCTTTCACGCCTTTGAGGGTGGAAGTCTCCCAGGGCTGCAGCAACAGAGCTTCAGCACGTGGCTGGAATCCAGGTCTGGGAGACCTAATCCTCCCAAAGCCCCGTTGTTTCTGGCCAAACCACCAACGTCAAACCTGAGGCTGAACGAACCGGAGTTTGGGTTCACAAGGCTTGCCACAGAAAGCTGGGTCGCCTAAACAGAGCTCGTGGCCTGTCTCTCACTGCCATCATCTTGCTCCTACGCAACCTCATGTGTACACATGCAGAGACGAATGGATAGATCCGGGTACGGAAAGAGATGCGCCAATATAGCCTGGCGATATGTGCATTTGTATATCATATATATATATATGATATACACATATTTCCCTACCATGTATGTATTTGTGTTCATGTATGTATGTCTGTATGCTTTCTTGCTTCTTGTTTTAATTGACTATGTTTTTTGTTTTCTCTCTCTCTCTCTCTGCATCCTCTCACCTACATGCACATACACATAATCGTCAAAAGTGGCTCGTTTTTGCATGCCTTGCTTGCCCCACGTGAGCGCGAGGCTGCGCGGTGCCAACGCAGCTCTCGTGGGCGCGAACGAGCGGAGCTACGGCGCGGGGCTCGCGGCCCTCTCCAGCGCCGGGCGCTGGGAGGATGGGTGTAGGGTTTATAGGGTTTAGGGTTTAGGGTTTAGGGTTCAGGGCTTAGGGTTTAGGGTTTCAACCCTGGGGTGGCCTGGAAGGTCACCTGATTTGCTTGGATTCTCCTGGGCTAGCTCGACGATGAGCATTGTGCGCGTCGGTATTGATGGTCGTTTGAATGATTCTTGCGCTCGCATTCGGAATTCGGAACCCGATGCCCAAATCAGAGCGGGGCGAGCCCACGTTTACACCACCACCTGCGCTCCAAACCATGGGTTCTAGTTTCAGGGCGGCTAAAATCTCTACCCCATGTCAAAAAGCTACACGAACCCTAAACCCTATAAACCCTAAACCCTAATCCCTAAATACTATCAACTCCAAGTGAATGTAGCATTCTGCTCCATGAACACTCTACGGAGTGTTGTGGCCCATGTCCCTTTGTAAGGATGGCGTAGAGTTTCATGTGGTTTATGATAGCTCCTAAAGTGCTTGCAGCGGCCGCCAGCCCGCCCCCCGCCCCCCCCCCCTCCCCCTAGGCTGAACCCCTAAAAGATAGACCCCCTTTTGTCCCTTTGGCTAGCAATGGTTGCTGGCTTCAAAGGCACAGTTGCTTCAGCATCAACTTATCCGGACATTTGCCATGTGGAGTGGCTTTTCAGTTAGCTGGGCGGGAGGCGACAAAAAGACCCTGTCAGCCTCGAGGACGCCCTGCACCTTTTCGGGTGCGCGCCGGCCGCGCGCCTCTTGCAGAACGCCTTCCTCCAGTCCGGCGCCGTTGCGGCCTTGGCGCCTGGCCCTGGACTTTCAGCCCGAACCACCGCCAAGCTCCTAAACCTAAGGCACTCAGGGGCTTAGGGGTTCTTCGTTGGGTGGGCTTTAGTTTTAGTGTTCTTGGGGCCTGGATGCCACTGGATGCAAAAAGTGTTCTTGAGACAAGGGGGCAGGGATTAGGCTTTAGTACTGCAGGGCTTACACTCGAACACGAGGGTGTAGAGGGTGTAGCGTTTGGGATGCACGGCCCTTCAAATTCCCCCAAAGGCCGGACTCCGAATCTCAAGTAGCCGAATTGCAGAACAACCTTCCATCTTCCGCCTTGTAGTATACAACCTGAGCACGTCCCAAACCACATACATGAGAACCCTGAACCCAAATCATAGAAGCTATACAGTAGAACAAAACTCTAAACCCCAACTAGTGCCCTCTTGGCACTTCGAAGCCCGCCCGAAACCTGCTGAGCTTTCTCTTCCTCGCGCCCTAAGCCCTCGGAGGGCCTCGCGGCGTTCGGCTGGGCCTGGGCACTGGCCCTCATGATCCAGGTGGCAGGCCCTTGAGAAGCAGGGGGGGGCCCATCTCAGAATCCGTAAAGAAGGGCCGCTGCTCCCTCTAGGAGATGTTTTGGGTTCAGAATTGGGCACCCCTCCTTTTCCCAAAGAGAACCCAACCATCCTTGTAAGTAATCAATAGGAAGCGGGCTCCTCAGACTGAGTGAGCCGTCTGAAACAGGGGGGGGCTTCTGTGTGTTTTGGGATGACTCTTGTAATAGAGAGCAAGCAATGCCTCCAACACCGGCTGTCACCTCTGTCTTTCAATGTTGCAGGCGACGGGGCTCCAACCAATACCGTGGCCAGCAACGCCGTCCTCAGCGTTTGTGTACAACAGTGGCCCCTGTCACTGTCCCTTCTGTCCCTGAGCTGATCTGGGGCAAAAATGGGAAGGGACAAAAGAATCCCCGAAAAAGCCACCCCGTTGGCGGCTTGCAGCTACAGGCCAAGGAGCGCTGCCAGTACTGTTTTTTTTTCAATTGCTCTGCAGCCCCTGACATGGAAGTTTCCTTGATCTCTGCAGCCCTACAGTATGTGGGCATATGTGGGGGCATACGTAACTCTGGCCCTCGAATAAAGGCTTTGCAGCACATGGGCATGGCCCTCCTCTCTAGACTCCTCGGGTTCGCGGCATGAACGTCCAACTGCCAGGTTAGGCCTGCCCGAGTCCAAGTACAGCTCGCACTTCTTTTGCTTTTCAGGCTGAAGTTGTTCGCGTGGGTCTGTTGCCGCATGCTGCGTTGCCACTCTTGGTCACAATGGCTTAAGTCACTATGTAAAGACAACATCGTGTGGCTGAGCGGCTGAGGCTCTGGGCACGCCGGCTAAGATTGCAAGCCGACTCGTTCACGGCGAACTCGGTACTGGCCGCATTGGATGCCGGCAACCAGTGGCAGCGGAGCCTTCTGGCCGTCGACGGCATGTCGCAAAGCAGCATCCCCTTTCAACAGGCGGGCGAGCCTGGTCGCCATGTTCCGAAACCTCCCAGAGGCCCCAAATCCCCCCCCCCCCCCTCCCCCCCTTTCGCGGCATGAAAGGTGTTGAGTCGGATGCCCGAAATGGCACACCTCAACCTTTTTTGTCGTCTCTCAGCACCCAAGTAACATCTCTTGTTAAAACTTTTTGTTAAAACTTTTGCCCGAACCCACCCCCACACTCTAAATCCCTATCCCTCGAAGTTCAAAACATCCCCAAAGCCCTCCCTGAACCGTAAGCCCTAACCCTAAATTCTAATTCCCTTCGGGGATCATCCGAAAAAGTTGGAATGATGCAGAGAAGATCAGCATGGCCTCTGCACAAGGATGACGTGCACAAATCGAGAAGTGTACCAAGGGTTGCAAAGAAAAAAGAAAGAACCCTAAAACCCTAAACCCTAAACCCTAAACCCTAAACCCTAAACCCTAAACCCTAAACCCTAAACCCTAAACCCTAAACCCTAAACCCTAAACCCTAAACCCTAAACCCTAAAACCCAAGCCCCTTGGAGGTGACTTTCAACTCGGCCATCGCCGCCTGCGGTGCAGCCTCCTGGGCCTTCGCCGCAGGGCTCCTCAGTGCGGGCATCCAGGCAATTCGGATTTGGGTGGAAAGAGACAGAGAGAGGCATAGAGAGAGAGAGTGAGAGGGAGAGGGAGAAGGAGGAGAGAGAGAGAGAGAGAAGAATCACAATTGGACATTTATAAGTTCATATGAAATGAACCGACCGACCTCTAGACCCTCTAGACCCTTGAGTCTGCGAGCCTTGAAGTGCAGGCCAGCACAATCACCTACAGCGCCTGTATCAGCGCATGCGAGAAGGGCTACCAGTGGAAGCTCTCATGCCTTCTCCTCTCTTCACTGTGGCCTGGCAGGGTTCATATTGTAGGGTGGCAATGCCTCTTCCACACGTAAACTCCCACACGTGGTTTTTCCCTGGGCTGGTTTGGTGCTGAGCACAAGTCTTGGTACGTTGATGACGCGTAAACTCCTCTCCACGTACTTGTAGGGCGAAGGGGGGGGGACCTCCGCACTCCAGGTGCCTTGTCGGCCTGAAGCCCAATGCCGTCGCCCAGGGCAGTGCGCTGCAGGCAGACCACTGCACAACAAAGTGTGTGTAGAAAGGGGTCGGAAGAATTGCGAGTTGTGTTCCCTTAAAGCTTATGGTCCCTATATAAACATACTGTAACTCCACAAAACTCTATTCTAATGATTAAGGCCTCTACAGTATGGGTGTGCGTCTTCTTGGATGCTTGAGTGCCAGGCGCTGGCCTGGGCGGCACACTGGCAGCGGGCCCTTTCGGCCTTGAAGGCCTCGAGGAGTTGGGGATTTAGGTGATTTAGGGTTTAGGGTTTAGGGTTGAGGGTTGAGGGTTGAGGGTTGAAGGTTGAGGGCGTTTAGGGTGTAGGGTTTAGGGTTTATGTGTCAGGCGCTTGAGTCTCACTTCCAGGCATATGTCCCGGCTCCTGGTTCAAAAAGGGTTTAGGGTTTAGGGTTTAGGGTTTGGTTCCGGGCGAGGTATCGCAAGCCTGTTGCAAAAAGGGTTGGGGGGTTGAGGGCTTTGGGGGGGCATGACGAGCTCCGGGATTTCCGGATGAAAACGCAACTATAGCCATTTCAGGGCTCAAGGGTGTGGGGGGGGCAGCTGCACTTCTAGGGCTCGGTGGGGTTAGGCCCGCGAAATCTGAGCATCGACCCAGACTTCCCTCTCAGCCCTCCAGTGCGGGAAGAGGCCCTACATGAAGCCCTGATAGACACTGAGAAGCCCGTTTCATCTTCAAGCAAGCCCCCTATGATCAGCCCGAAGAGAGCCTGGTGAACCCTGAGGCCCCGACGCCGAATGCTCAGTCCGAAAAGCCCCTGCCCAGGCATTGCTGTTTTCTTTCTGAGTAGGGGTCTGTGCAGCATGACGACCCATGAACCTTCAAGCAGACCCTAAACCCCCAAGGCTACAAAGCGAAGGTGTACGTGGCTCAGGAAGGATGTGCTGAATTTGTTAGCTGGAAGGCATAGTTCCAGCTTGCCAGCAAAAGAACAGAACATCGTGGTGCTTTTCCTGCTTCTGTAAGGGCCCCTTATCTTCGAAAAGGGCCGTCCACGTAAGGAAGGAGGTTGTAGAGTTTAGGGTTTAGGGTGTAGGGATTAGGGCTCAGGTGTAGGCCACCTGATGCCTTTCGATCTCGACACACCATGGAATCGCCTTTTTGCCTTCGCTGCCTTCTACGTCATCGAGGGTATACCGCAGGGCTTTACTGAGACCTTCCTGCCATATCACTTCTGGGACTCGCGTCCCTGGGCCTACAAATGGCTCCTGGCTCCCCTAATCGACATCTTCTGGACCCGAAGGCGCTGGTTGTTCACCACGCAGGCAGTGATGATCCTCTCACTGCTGGGCTTGCTGGTGCTGACGGACCTCCAGGGCAGTTTCGCGGAGGTCCTTGGGACGGTCTTTGTGCACAACGTCTTCTCAGCCACGCAGGACCTAGCGATCGATGCCATCGCAGTGGGAAGCCTTCCCCTGGCCGAGGGTGCCTCTGCAAATGGGGCGATGTTTGCAGCCCAAGAGTTCGGCAACATGCTGGGAGGAGCTGTGGCGCTCGCCGTATCTTCGCAGTCGAGCTACCAAGGCGGATGCCTCTTCGTTGTCGGCTTGTTGGCGTTGGCATTCTTTGGCATAACTTGCCGCTTGCACCCTACCGTTGGAGTTCAGGCACGGCGCCCCGACACTGCCAGTCAGCAGTTGTTGGCTTATGTCAGGAGCCTCCGAGAATCCTGTGTTGGACCAGAGGCCATCCATTTCTGGCTTGGAATGGCTTTTGCACTGTTCCCGAGTGGGACATTACTGCTCAGAGGGCCGCACTGCAAGAGTTGGATGGTGATGCATTCTCTTGATGACGATTCGGTTGCGTGGGTGGAGTTCGCAGGGAAAACCGTGACAATCTGCACGATGCTGGCGGGAGGCTTCATGAGTTCCGGCTCCAACCGAAAAAAGTGGGTGGCCATGTCCTACGTCAGCACCATGTGCATCAGCAGCTTCGTGGCTTGGCTGTCGTGGACTGGCGGGAAGTTCTCATTCGAGACGTGGCTGGGCATCAAGGTGGCGTTTCACTTCGTCCACGGCTTCCACATCGGACCGCAGATGGCGCTGTTCCAGCAGCTCTGCCGGCCTTCCGTGGCGGCCACGCAGTTTACGATCTTCTGCTGCCTCTGCAACAACGCGGACAGTTGGGGCAAGAGATTTCAAGGCGCCTGGATTGAATCTGATGGATATGCTCGAACACTTCTCTGGGAGGTTCCTTTCGTGCTGACCCCACTGGCCATCCTACCTTTCATCGAGCCAGAGAACCTGCACACCGATTGATCGGGCCACGAAGAATGTGCACCACCTGCCCAAGAATCTGCACTGCAGGAGGTCAAGGCCGTAGAGCATCGTAGAGCGCAGGGCAGCCGAAGCTGCTGAGAAGTTCAGAATATTTGTGATTACGTATGATTACCACTGCTATGACTAGCATGATTGTTGTAATTATTTGGCCATGACTGTTCATGACTGTTGTTAACTCGTCGTCATCATGATTATTTTCTTGTGATTGAGTTATTTGCGCGGCGGCTTGAGGCTCACAGGGCTGCAAACATAACAGTCACCATGATGTTCTCCTATTAGTCCTTGCGTATTAAACACTAAGGCTTCCCACGTAACTATAGCGAAGGGCCCTTGCCTTTGAACCATGGTTGTCGAGCTTGTGGGAGGTTCGCCCAATAGGGTCCCACGCTTGCCAGCTCTGGTTCTTGAAGTTCCCGTGGCTGATTTTTGTGCAATGGGAGGGGGTACCTTAAACGCTAGTTAAGCCCTAAGCCCTAAAACCCTAAGCCCAAAGCCCTAAACCCCAACCCTAAGCCCCAAGCCCTAAATCCTACCTAAGCCCTAAACCCTATAAGCCCAACATGCGAGACTAGGTGCCCTGCAGTGTGTCCGAGAGGTCAGCGAGGCATGTGGCCAAAAACCCTATAAACCCCGAAGCCCCCGAAACACCCAACCCTTTTCAACGGAAGGCGGCCGCCCCGAGCCTCCCTGCGGCGAATGCGGCGATCCGGAGTTTGGGTGCGAGCCACTTGGGGCAGCGTGTTCATTGCGGTCGCTGCGCTAAACTGCGGTCCTTTTTGGGGTCCTTAGCATGAGGTGGCCCCTTTTTGGTTAATAGAGGCACCCAAAAAGGGTCCATCATGTAGAGAACGGAGCATATGGGGTGTAAGGCAAGGCATGAGCCAGCTCCTTGTAAGGCCTGCCACGAGGTTTAGAGAGCTCTAAGGGGTTTCAGGGAGCTCCGCGTAGGACACCCTCTCTCTTTTTTTGGGGCGCTTCCCCCCGTAACAGCCTAGAATCCCGAAAAGAGCTTCTGAAGTTCAGCGGCTCCCGAAAGGCATCGAAATAATTTGGGATGTTGCCCCTTATACTAGCAGCCCTTCATCGGGATTCTAGTACCCCCGCTATAATCATTCGATTAAGGACTGGTAGTATCAGGGGGAACATCCTAAGGGAGAATCTGAGGCTGGGCACGGGTTCTGGCGCACCTGGAGCGGCCCCTTGGCCTCTTTCTGAGGGTTTTGGACCATCGGCCAACGAGACCCACGTGGGTTTCAGAACTGGCCATGCGCACCCTAGAACTCTCTACCAGCCCAAGCTCGAAATCCTAAACCCTAGACCCTAAACCTTAAGCCCAAAAATACTATGATTCTAAGCCCAGAAGTCACTTGCAGGATGCAGGTGCAGCGCCAGGAGCCGGATCAGCACAGCCAGAACCAGCTCCTTGGACCTCACTCCTTCTCTCGAAACCCGGGACCTTCAGAGGCTTGGTGGCCCAGTGGTGCCCTTTGCCCTTTTTTTGCTTCTGGGTTCCCTTTCATAAAGCACCCAACCCAAAGAAGGGTGCCCTTACAACAATTTGGTTACTGGGCTACCACGGAGGAGTTTTTCTGTGTCGAAGCCAGCTGGCGCCTGGGGGTCGGGGCTTTGTAGGGCGTCAGGCCCCCCAAAACGTGTGCATGTTCTTGATTCACTACCGAGTACCGAACATGTTTGTTGTGCTTCCGAGCTTCTGGAAGTTATCTTCTCTTCCCCCCCCCCCCCCCCCCCCCCCCCCCGGAGGTTGCTCGCCGCCGCGCAGTCTGCCGGTGCTTGGCGTTTTGCGCTGGCCCTGCTGAAGGCCCCAACCGCAGTGAACATCAAAGGTCCATGTTCCGATGCAGCAATTGGGCCCTAAAGCTACTGAAAGAAGAACCCCTTTTGAGGCCCAAGTATGCACTATATATGGCAATATATGGGGTACGGGGACCCTTAGGGCCTTAGGGACAGGCATTTCGCAAAACTGCTTCTCTCCGACGGTGAACCCTGGACAGGGACCGGAGCAAGATCCCTTCGCAGAGGATGGGGGGCTGGGAAGTTTTTTCGGGGGGCGCTCGCGGGAAGTGAAGGGCAAGCGCGGAGACACACCTTGGTGTTTAGAAGTACAGAGTGTTCTAGTGTCGAAAGGAATCTCGGGATTCCGAGACTTAGTCCTACTGGAGAGGAGTTCGTGTTCGGGAGGGAGCATCAAAGGGTTGCAGTGTGCACAGGTGTGCCACATGCTGTCCTTCTACGTCAAGCAGTGACAGAAAAGGGTCTGCCAAAATGATCCCCTTAGAATGCTTACATAATCATATTCTCAACTACCCCCAAAAAGTATTTAGTTGCGCAGACCACCGTGCTGATCTCAAGAACCCTGGGGTTTGAAGCGGGCGGTGCGGGCGTCCTCTGCCCAGCACGTGGAAGAGCGGGACCGTGGTAGAAGTGTACTGAGCCGACTGAGCCTTTGGAGCATCTGCCCCCAAAGGCCCCATTTTGCAGCCCTGTGTGGAGGCTCGGCGGGCGGCCAAGCTGTACCAACTGGGAGGAGAGAATCACTGGCCTACTGGTTCTTAGCACAGCTTATGGGATCATAGAATTTAATAGAGGGTCCCCCCGGAGTTTTTATTTTCCCTACAAGAAGCAGTAAGCCACTTGACAGAACATTTCCGGAAGCCAAAATGCCTTCGAGTCTGCGAGGGGTCTTGAGATGCCTGCTTTTTTTTTTTGTTTGCATGGGTGGCTTTACTCTGTTTTCGTTTCTTTTCAGAAACGGCGGTGCGACGAAGCAAAGCTCTCGAATCAACCTGCTTGTTCCTTTTGTAGACGTTTGAAAAGAGGTTTCGACATAGAGCAGAGTGCTCTCTCTCTCTGACTCTCGCTTTCTCTACATATACACATTGTTTGTTGGTTTGCTTGCTTGTTTTCTTACTATACCTTATTTCGCAATTGGTGGTTATACTGGAAGTTGGGCCCTACGAGGACCCGTGCCGATGTCGGAAGTTGCCGCGATGGAGGGGCGAAGCCTCCCCGAGCTGGCAGCGACCCGGAGCCGTTCTTTTTCAGAGGATCCACTTGCAGAACGATTCAATTCTGTCTCCCCTCCCGAAAAAGTATCCCAGATAGCCAGATAGGGCTTTCGGGGTACCGAATTGCATTAAGACAAGTACTATGCGTGGACCCCCTCTGTTTTTGGATGCTGCTTTTTTTTGCTGGTCATCCGTAGGTGTTCTTTTGGGAAGGTCGCGGGTGATGGGTTGCGGCGTGTTGGGTCTGAGATGATGAACAGCTTGAATTTGGAGCATTTAGGACCTCGGCATGTTCGGAATCAGAAACGGGGCCGGCGATGAGAGCAGTTTTGGGTTTTGGCGCGGCGGGCTTGTGGATTTGTACTGTTTTTGGGCCGAATCTTGGGCGATACCAGACTCAGTCGGAACTGGGAACAACACATATCCTGGCCGACCCACTGAAGTGGTACAATTTCCCCCCTCCTCCACAAAGCCTGCTATGCTGTGGAAGGGACGGACTTTCTTGATGCTGCTAGCAGCCGAACTGCAACAACAGCAGAAAGGATCAAGCTCCGCAATGCTGAGGCAGTTCTGTGGTCCCTGGCCGCCGTGGCATCCGATGAGGCATTGCTCCTGCAGGTGCAGAAGGAGACCCGAAGAAAAAATGGAAGCTAAGAAGCTAAGAAGAGAAGAGAGTCCGAAGTCCTGCAGCCCCAGTCCCTTGCCACCCCCCTTACCTTACCTCCACCCCCTTGAGACTTGGCAAAAAGGAGAAGCAACAAGCAACCGCTCTGCCGTTGTACGTTGTGGGTCAATCGCCGTCTCATTGGGGAGTTCGCCTCTTTGTGCGTTCAGTTGCGGGCTTTGTCAGGAGATCTGCAGCAGGATCCTGGGTGGTCAGGTGCGAACCCTGGCAACTTGGCTGCCTGGAAGAGCCACCATGATCCATTCATACACCTGAGGTTATGCCTGGTTCTAGCATCGCACTACAAGGCGTCAAGCCTCAGTTGTGCAGTCATGAGCCACGACCCAAAAGGCATAACAAAAAGGTTGAAAGAGGCTCAGACACCCTAGCCCTGGCATCCGCACTTTCGCTGCTTCTTTTCCCTCTACTCTAAACGATGGGTACCTCGGGGACCAAGTGTCGGATCAGCAACCTGGTGCCGCCAAAGGAGACCCCGAGTCTGGGGAACGTGGCTTGGGCCCTGGCGACGAAGCCCCCGAGAGACCGGAGGTTGAATGAGGTGCCACTTGGCGGCCGTTATTTCGGCGAGCTACGGAAAGGGAAATCAGTAGCACTTTTTCAAGGGAAGAGTGGTGCGTGGTGGTTTTCCGCAGCTTCTAAGCTGTGGCCAAATTCCGTGGCCCTCAAGCCTTAAGCCCTAATTCGTGGCCTGCGTGTGAATTGTGCAGTTGCGCCCTCTAGGATCTAGTGGATATACCTTTTACCTGTTTGTGGCTCCTGTTTCTGTTGCGAAGCAATTCTGGCGCTGAAATAGCAGGCTGAGAGCTCCATAGGCCCGGTGAACTCTTCTCTCCTTCAGATTTGCTGATGCTGCTCTGGGATGTTCAGGTCGTCCGGGCGTGAAGAAGTTAGTCAGTTCGATCGAATCCTTGCCTGCCGTGTGCGATGTGCGAGGGCCGAGGGCCGTGGGCAAAAAGGTGGTCAAACTAAGGAGTGCAACGCTAAAGCATTCCAGGATGTCAGACACGTGCATTCTGTCCATCACCCATGAAATGGCCGAAGGCCATTGGGGAGGTTCTTGGGCCCCACTCCACTCAAGCACTTCTATTCGCACTTCTATTCAGTGGGGGAGGTACACCCCCCTTTCTTGGGGAATCTTTTGGAAATTCCGCACTCTCAAGAAGGCTCTAAACTTTGTTGAAGTGTGTCGCGTGTCGCCCAACGCAAAAAATAAGTGCAAGTGTCGAGGATGGCCCAGATCCTCCGAGAGCTGCTGGGGCGGTCCACGACGCTGCCCCGCCAAGCGCCCCCCTCCGCGCCCCCCGGGCACAGACTCGCGATCTCTTTCTTGGGGCAGAAGTAGGTTGAAGTAGGGTTTAGGGCTTAAGGGTTGTTGAGGATAGGGAGCCCTAAGCCCTAAGCCCTCAATGGCCCTACGAAGCCCATAAAGCCCCAACAAAAGCCCTAGCTCATCCCCCGACAGAGGCTTGTTTTCAGAAATGGTAGAGGGCTCCGAAGTCCTTCCCTTCTTTCTGAAGAGGCAGCCCAAGGGCCCCCCTAACTCGGCTTCCCATATGATATGTTTAAAGGTTTAGGGTTTATTTGATTTAGGGCTTAGGGTTTAGGGTTTAGGGTTCAGGGGTGTCGATATGGACATGTGAGGTTCGTCGTCATGGCGGAGGCGGTGCTGGCCACCCTTTGGGCCGGACATGTGCTCGAGCTTGGCATCGGAGGCGGCGCGCAGGTCGGGGAGGCCGGGCTGTGGGGGGTGATACACCTCGTGTACGCTGTACAGCCAGCTGCAGGGTTTGGGGTTAGGAGGGGAAAAGGGGGTTTAGGGTTTAGGGCTAAGTAGGGTGATAGAGGCGGTCTGGGGGGGGGGGGGCGGGGAGGATCCTAAGGGGGCATGGGGGCTTGGGCCCAATCTGACTTTAGAGAGTGTGCTGTCCCACTTGGGCGGCTGGGTACCCAAATTTCTGCCCCAACCAGGGGAGGGGAAAAGGTTTTGCACATAGTGCACCCATGGCCGTCTGTTCGTTTCATGTTGGGCGTCTTTTGGATTTCGGAGCCCCTCAAAAGGCGGCAACCAAAAAGACAACGACCTGAACTCGACATGCTCTAAGAACTCGAGAGGGGTTGCAGAGGTTCATGCTGGAGATGGCTAAGTCATCCCAGAGAGGTGCTGAGATCACTGGGGCGGGCGCTGGACGCTGGCAGCTGCACCCGGAACATCCTGCCAAGCCTCCCCACGGTCACAGAGGACGATGGGCCTTGCATATAGGCTTCAGGCAGCTGCTTGAACCGTTTTCTAGTGTCGAAATTGCAGGGGTTCATGTCAGGGAGACAGGGTAACGCATCCTGCCCCATGAAGCCGAACCGTTGTACTCCAGAGGAGGCGCCGTCTTCCTTGCCGCGGAATGTGTGGAGCTTCAGGGATGGCATGGTGCTGCTGAAGCCCGACGGCTGGCAGATCTACGACAAGGTGCTCTGGATAGTAGGAGTCAGGTTAGGATTCGCAGGGGATAGTATGATTTTCGATTCCCAAGAAAGTGAGCTGCATTCTCAACTGCGGTTGATTCTTGGAAGCATTCGAGGAACGCCAGTGAAAGTCTCAGCAATGAAGCTGTAGACGACATGGAATGAAGAAGGACCTTGCGAGAATCAGTTGAGCCGAAGCTCGCCAAGACCCCCGAGCGGTCACCGGTGACTACGCCCGAGCACGGTCACACCCGGTCATACCGAGTCATGCCCGGTCGTGCCCTCTCATACCCGGGCATACCCGGGCATACCCACACCCAATCAGACCCGGTCATCCCGTCCCGTGGATTTGAGAAAGAGCAGAGACCCCAAAGATGAAGCGAATTCGAGTGCAAAAGTACGGAACAGGTGCAAGACACCGAATTCAACCCGAAACCTCGCCTTGCAGGTAGGTATCATAGGAGTCACCCGCACACCCCACATCACTACATCTTAGAAACCGCGCCACAAAAGAAACCACATGAAAACTGTCTCCAAAGGCCCGAGCTAGCTCTCCATCCTGCCTTTCGGAACTCCTCCTCCTCCTCCTCTTCCTCTTCCCCGCCAACAAAAAAGGGCGACGAAGAAGAAGAAGAAGAAGAAGAAGAAGAAGAAGAAGAAGAAGAAGAAGAAGAAGAAGAAGAAGAAGAAGAAGCAGCAAAGGGCCATCCATCCCATGCATCCGTTTTCTTGACTCAGGTCGAGGTTGCCTCCGATCCTGGCGGCCCGCGGCTCCGTGGCAACTTCTCAGCTTTTTGGGGGTCCCAGTGGCCTCGGCGGCGGCACCCGCTCCCTGCAGACGCCTGGCGAACTTTTAAGGTCTTAGTGGGCTCACAACATCGCTCACCCCGCCCGGCAAAAAAAGATCACGCTACCAATTCAACTTGAGCTGCGCCTACAGGCCCTGACACTCTGAAAGACGTTTTCAGAGAAAGTGATGAGTTTTGTCATCCACGCAAACACAAGGTCACAAGGTGCAGCTGCAATTACCTTGCAAAACCACAGAGGAATGACCGGTTTCTATGGCTGCGACAGCTGTCATGAAGCCCGAGAGCACCTGCACTCGACCATGCTCAGAACCTTTTCAGTGAACCACTCAGCCGTGAAGACCAATCTCAAACATGATGCCGACCCTCTTGTTCGGGTTGTAGCTTTAAAAGGTCTTAGTCCCAGAACCCCTGTGAACATACTCTAAGCCCTAGCCCCCAAAGCCCCAAGCCCCCGCAAAAAGAGACCTGGAACTCAAGGACCTCTCCTGCAACTGTGGGTTCCTCCATCGCCTGGACGTGCCGAGCTTTCCGGCTGACCCGGAAGCTCCTTCTGTGTGTTGTGCTGTCAACCCCTGTTTTGCGAAAACTGTTGTGGTCCCTATATAATACCCCTCTAAGGCCTTTTTGGGGGGACTTTGGGTGGCCTTGGGAACAGGGCTGTCCCTACGCCAGCCCAAAAGGGCCCCAAGCTTCCCTATGCCGCCGCCACAACCTGCAAGTCTTTGTCCCACTGCGGAAGCCTAAGGTTCCGGTCTCATCCTGGCCGCCAGCTCCTACCAGATGCCTTTCGGACTTCTTATTTTCCAAGATTATTCATTTATTTTGTTTGTTTTTTTTTTTTTGGGGGGGGGTGTATCTTGAGTGTTGACAGTTTTTTCTCGCAAGCGCACGGGGGCTTCACGGCGGGCCGAGCTGCGACAGATGGGAGGGCAGGCGCGTTCGCTTCTGAGGTACTACGAGCTGCGCCGGCAGCTGGCCGTCGGGTCTCTTCACCGGGCCCGGTGTTTGTTTGAGAGTTTACAGGGCTTCATCGGGTTTGGGGTAGACTTTCGGTGGCTTACGTGTGGAGTGCAACAGTGAAGATTGTGCCTGCCATGCACAAACTATAGGGGGTTTTAAGTTTAGAGGGCAAACGGCCTCTGACTTCACCGAGATGCGACCCGACTCTTAGCCCTGCAGCCCTTTCGTTAAGAGCCCTGGCAAGTTCGCAAAGAAGCCGATAAGGAATCTCGAGGTAACAATGACCCTACAAAAAAGGTACCTAAGCCCTCCCTAAACCCTAAAACCCTAAGCCCGGTTTCCTCCACACATCACGAAGCAGGTTTGTATGTATGGGGATTTTGTATTTTGTGTGATGTTGGGATGTGCAGTTGACAATAATGAGATGGCCGGTTGTGATAACAGGCTTTACAAGGTACTCGTCTGGGTTGATCGGGTTTGTGGATTGATCCTTTATTGGTGTAGCTGTTTTGGGTGATGTTGTTTTCGTTGACCAACAAACGGAGACGAGCACCCATGCACCCAGTCCGACAAAAAAACCCGAGCCCTGCGCAGGAGTATGCGGTCCTCAGCCACGGCTGGGTCCCCGGCCGCACGGAGATCGGAGCCCCGGTACGGTGGTCGTCCGCGAGCGCAGCCTGGACTTACTTTGTGCTTTTGGGTTTGCTCTGGGGGCTTGGTTTAGGTTTGGGGTTGGGGTTTAGGGTTTAGGTTTTAGAGGTTCGCCCTATAAGCCCTAAAACACTATAAACCCTAGAGGCTCAGGATATTGGGGATTTACGACCTGTGGGGCTTAGTGCAGAGGAAGTCAAAGGTGCAGGGTCCGGATGCTGGGTGTCTAGGACGCTAGGAGGGTTTAGATTTTTACAGCCCTTGCTTCCAAGCTTGTTCTTTTGTTTTATCTGAGGCTTTTTGTGCATTTTGACGTTTAGGGCCAGGGTTTTTTGTGTTCGATTTCGATCTCCCCCCTCGAACATCCTCGAACCCTAGAAGCCCTGAACTCCAAAGACCGCATAGTTAGAGCCATCCGAGAAACGCCCTTGGGATCACCGACCGCCCCGGGCTGGGGGGTTTATACAGGAAAGTTTACCTAAACCCTAAACCCTGAACCCTGAACCCTGAACCCTGAACCCTAAACCCTAAACCCTAAACCCTAAACCCATCAATAGGGTTGCAGGAATGGTTATGACTAGGCTGTCCTTCTTCATGGGAGCTGCGCGCTTTTTGGTGGCCCCCCCAAAAAGCCAAGGTCGCGCGGCAGGAGCTCACCAAGGTCACGAAAGGAGGCTGGCCCGCCAAGACCTACCTCCTTGCTCGTGCGTGCCTTGGCAGGCAGTGGATCCCCCTCCCCCTCCCTAAAACAGCTAAAATGCCCCGCCCGCCGCCTCCAAAGACCCCACAATCCTCCTGGCTTTTGGAGGGACCAGAGGGGCGAGTTCAGCAAACTCAGATGGGCGTTGAGGGTTCGGGGGGCCGAAGCAACGTAAGACGTGCTGTTTCTTGCCTCCACCTCGCGATCGGAAGGCCTTAGGGTCGAGGTTGCGCGCTTGCCCCCACGGATGTGGACGGGACATACTTTGCATGCGGATGTCATCGGATGTCCTTGCTTTCGGCTTCTGGGAATGGTTGCAGTGACCTGACGAGATTGGGTGCGTGGAGGGGTCGTGCGCACGTGCAGGCGGCTCCCTCTCTTGCTCTCTCTCTGTGGGCTTGTGTGTGTGTGTGTGTGTGTGTGTGTGTGTGTGTGTGTGTGTGTGTGGGTGTGGGTGTGTGTGTGTGTGTGGTGTGGGTGTGTGCGGGTGTGTGTGTGTGCGGGTGTGCGGGTGTGTGCGGGTGCGGGTGCGGGTGCGTGTGCGGGTGCGGGTGCGGGTGCGGGTGCGGGTGCGGGTGCGGGTGCGGGTGCGGGTGCGGGTGCGGGTGCGGGTGCGGGTGCGGGTGCGGGTGCGCGTGCGTGCGTGCGTGGGTGGGTGGGTGGGTGGGTGGGTGGGTGTGTGGGTGTGTGTGTGTGTGTGTGTGTGTCTTTGTGTCTTTGTGTCTTTGTGTCTTTGTGTCTTTGTGTCTTTGTGTCTTTGTGTCTTTGTGTCTTTGTGTCTCTGTGTCTCTGTGTCTCTGTGTCTCTGTGTCTCTGTGTCTCTGTGTCTCTGTGTCTCGGTGTCTCGGTGTCTCTGTGTCTCTGTGTCTCTGTGTCTCTGTGTCTCTGTGTCTCTGTGTCTCTGTGTGTGTGTGCGCGCGCAAATCCGAAGCCCTTGCGCCCTCTAAGCCCCAAGTAGGTCATCTGGGGCGACCCAAAAAATGAAGACAATTCAGAGAGCCGACCAGGCTTGGCGCCCCGAAGCCCTCCACCCTAAACCCACGAAAGTCTCAGGCACTTGGCCGCCGAAGGCCTTGCCCTGACTTTGCTGGACGTCCGCATCCAGACGGATGCTTGGCCCGTGGCTTTTGGGCTTCTGGCACTCTTCGAGCTGGTTTTATTGGTTAAGTGTTTATAAGGGTTCGGGGTTTCAGGGCTTATCAAACAAGCGCTAGTCCAGAAGCAAAGAAAAGAGGGTTCAGGTTCAAGGGGCTAGGGAAAGTGCTGAATGGAGGGTTCTCAGGGTTCTCGGGGGGGGGCGGCCGGGGGGGGGGGGGGGGGGGGGGGGGGGGGTTGGTGGTTGGTCCAAAGTGCGACGAATATTTTTTATTCCGCATCACGAAGACCCCCAGTCGTCATCCTTACTAGGGCCTGCTAGGGTTTCAGGCCTCTGCAACAGCCTTGAGTTCGAGCCTTCCCCCCCAAGCCCGGAAATCTTCCTGCAAGCCGCATCATTGCATCCCGAACCCCCCAGATAGCTATAAACCCTAAACCTAAAACCCAAACCCTAGAAGCTCGCCCGCATACGCCGGTCGAAGAAACCCTAAACCCTCAACCCCCCCCCCCCCCCCCCCCCCCCCCCAAATTTCTCATCCCTCCTTAAAGCTCAGGGCCGGAGGCACCAGATCCGCACACACCTGGCGCATGTCGGCTTCCCCTCCCTGGCGGACGGGAAGCTTAGCCATCCTAAATGACCAGGACCTCTTTGATATTGGCCCCCCCTAAACCCTAAACCCTAAACCCTTTGGGGGAGGGGCGGGGGGTGGTGGAGTCGAGGGGTTCAACATGCTCAGGCGTTTCTCAGAGCGTCTGCAACACTTATGTTAACACGCGGCGGGCGCTTCTCGGACTCGCAAGAGAGCGGGTTCAGGTCTTGACATGTCCAGGGTGTGGGAAGTGCGGGGCCCAGGAAGTACTCCGCCGACGGAACCTACCAAATTGATGCCCAGTGGTGTCCCCGCAACTTTCTGCATCGCTACCAGCTTCGGTTCTCTGTGCCGCAGGCGTGCAAGGACGGGTGAGGCTTCAGGTTCTGAATGTGTTGTTAATTTACCCTCCCAAACTCCTCATTCTAAGGGGACTGCTGGCTTTGAAGGTAGAATGTGGCTGTAGGGCTCAGGGTTCTAAGGGGCCCTCGGAGGGTTATCGACAACAGGAGCCGTTAAACAAACTTGCGAAGCACCCGTCGGTGGGTTTGAGGTGATGCATCGGTTTAGGGTTTAGGGTGTAGGGTTTAGGGTTTAGGGTTTAGGGTTCCACAGGAGCCCTGAAGCAAAAAAAGGGTTTGGGGTGTAGGGTTTCGGGTTTAGGGTTTGGGGTTTAGGGTTTGGGGTTTGGGGGTTTGAGGCTTCCGAACTGAACCGGGGCCATATGAGGATGTGCCAGTCTCCTTCCTGGAGCCCTTGCCGCTGGACCTCCGGCGGGCCCTATCCGAAGCTCGGATTTGCTTGAGGACGTTTTGCCCTTTAAACCGAAAACTCTAAACCCTAAACCCTAAACCCTAAACCCTAAACCCTAAACCCTAAACCCTATAAAGTTCTTTCCCGGTTGAAAGGGCGCGCGACTGAAACAAAATCGTCGAAGCACCCCGAGGCAACCGCCATCCTGAAGCTCTTCGGAGCAGCAGAAGACTGGCTTCGGCTGCTCCAAGCCTGGAAGCCCTAGGTCTTGAAGTTCTCAGAGAGCCCCGAAATTCAAAGGGGGTTTAGGGGCGTTTGGGGGCGTTTAGGGTCTTTAGGGTTTTTAGGGTTTTTAGGGTTTTTTAGGGTTTACGATTTTAGGATTTTTAGGGTTTAGGGTTGGAGGGCCCCAAGAAAGCACTTGTCACCTGGAGCACAGAACCCCCCACCCCTCCCCACCCCCCCCCCCCCTCGGCAGCCCTCCAACCCTCGATTTGTACAACTACACGACGCATCTAAACACCAATTGAGTTTGCGGTTCACGGGGCGGAGGGCCAAAAAGGCCTGGGTCCCAAATCAGAACCCTAAACACTAAATCCTAAACCCTAAACCCTAAACCCTAACAGGAGAAGAAGAGAAGGCTCAAAGGTTGAGATTCTTGGGAGGGCCCCAAAAAGTTCGGCATTTGGGTGCCTCCGTCGCGGACCCCAGCGGGTCCATTGCAGTGACAGCGGCCGGCAAAAGAGAAGTCGGGACGGGGCGTTCTGGTCGCTGGGAGCCGATGTGTTGAGGGTTCCCGTGGGCGTGTCACGCAAAATACCCATGATTCGCGGGTGTCTTGGCCAGCTAACTTGGATACATGGGAGGTCCTGGTCGATGTCGTGGAACGACAAAAATGATGGACTCTTTCTAGGGTTCTAAAGGGAGGGGGGTTAAAGGGCGTACCCCAAGTACCCGAAGCTTCCGTAAGGTTCCCTATGAACTTTGGGTTCAAGGATTTAAGAGCTCCCTCTGCCTCTGTGCCCCTCTGCACAGCCCTTCGCGGCGCCTCTCTGGGCTCTAAGAAGCGCGGTCCAAAGCGACGGTTTTGGGGGAACCAGGGTGCCACATGGCCGAGGAGGAGGAGACAAAGAAGCACCGCGGCCACCAATTCGGCACCCTTTTTTTCTTTTGAGAGAGAGAGAGAGAGAGAGATCGCACAGCCAACTAGATAACTAGATTCTGCAAGCTGAGTGGATGTTGGCATGAGATGCGCAAGAACAACTTGAGGTATGATGTCCCCTTGATCCGCTTGAAAGATTGTTCGAGCCAGCTGGATACAGATGACTTAGATGAGGCCACTACTTGGGGCAGCTGGATAAAAGGCGTAGAGAGAAGAGCGTAGGTGAGGCATGGTGTAGTCTGACGGGAAGTGCCGCACGAATCACGGGGTAAGGCGAGAGGCTTCAGGGCTCTTAAGCCCCCCATGATCCGGTCAGCTTGTCTTGATCCCTGAACGCTGAACCCACGCAAGGGCTTTTCAGCTTCTCCCTCTCCGTTCCAGCTAGCTTTTCCAGTGCTTTCCCAGGAGGAGCGCAAGGCCTTGGCGGAAGTCTCAAAGATTCCTGGCGAGCCCATATCCTTTGATTCACATGAAGCCCTTTGCCGTATACACCTTTTGTTGATTATGGCCCTAAACCCTATAAACCCTAAACCCTAAACCCTAAACCCTAAACCCTAAACCCTAAACCCTAAACCCTAAACCCTAAACCCTAAACCCTAAACCCTAAACCCTAAACCCTAAACCCTAAACCCTAGCCGAAGGCCTCAAGGGGACCCCGGGGCCCCAGAAGCCCAGGAAGGGCTACTACCACGCCCGGCCGAAGACCCAGGAAGCGCCCTCGCCGCAGCGCATCGACAACCCCGAGGACCTGCCCCAGGAGCGGAGCCCTGTGTCGTGGGCTCTCTCTCCCTGAAACGAATATATATGTATAACTATATATACATATATGTATATATATATATGTGTATGTATATATATATATGTACATATACACAAATACATATATGCATATTTTGTTTTTGGAAGGGGAGGGGGGATTTTGAACAGTTCTCATGGTTTCAGAGCTCCTAAGGACTTGTAGGGTGGTTGAGCCGGCTGCTGGTGCTGTTTCGTGGGTTTCCGGGGCGGTTTGCACAAGTTCTCAGGGTTGACATGTTGGGATGCCTCTTCTACCGAAGCTGTCTTGGCAGGCCAGGCCCACGACGATTCGCAAGCGGACGACATTCGACACATTCCAGAAGAAGTGGGACAAGTTCGACAAGGAGGAGCCTGAACTCAAGGCAGGATCTCTCTACTTCCTTTTTCGAGCTCATTTGTGTTGGATGTTAAGCTTAAGAGAGAACTCCTCCGACCCGTAAAGTCCAGGATCGAAATCCGAAGCCACCCAAAAAACTCGACGAAGCCCCAGAACTCGGCCAAGGTGGTTGAGCCACAGAAACCGGTGGATGCCCCTCCATCTCGGTTCAGCTTCTCTTGCTGTCGGAGGAAGAAGTAGCTGAGCCCGTGCACCCAAATGGGTGTGGCAAGAGCTGCTTTGAGAAACTCTGTCCGCCGGAATGCGTCAGAAAATACAAGGTCGCAGGGTGAGGAAAGGCCCTACTGGCTTATAAGCCAATCTCACTATCTGTAGTGTAGTAGTGTAGAGCATTATCCACGCACACATGTTTATACATGCGTGTGCGTGTGATGATTTTGTTGATGCGGTGAAGGGTGATTTTGCATCTCTAGGATTTGGGCAAAAGGCTTGGCCCCCGAGCCAAGCCCAGAACCCTGTTGCGCTTTGCGGGGCCTAAACCCTAAACCCTAAACCCTAAACCCTAAACCCTAAACCCTAAACCCTAAACCCTAAACCCTAAACCCTAAACCCTAAACCCTAAACCCTAAACCCTAAACCCTAAACCCTAAACCCTAAACCCTAAACCCTAACCCTAAACCCTGCTACAACAGGACAGAGACTGTTGAACCGGACGGCAACGGCAAGGAGAAGGACAAGTATAACCAGGACTACCTTCGAAGAGGCCCCCAAGTCTTGTTCTTTTGGACCTTTTGTGCTTCCCTGACTCTAGGTAGGTAAGCCCTTGGGAGATTGTGTTTCCCTTGTTTTGGTTTGAGAGGATCAGATTTTCGATTTTCCCGTTTTGGGTTTGAGAGGATCATATTCAAGAATACTTTTTCAGAGGGGTTTAACCATCCTAGCCTCTAGAGCAGCCCGAAACTAGTTGTGATCCATTGAGCTAACTCCAGCGACTTTGCTTTCTCTTAGGGGCTCCCTCAAAAGGGAGGGCGCATGGGAAAACCTGGACGCAAGTTCGGCTTGAAGTGAGGAAAGCCGTTCGAATCCGAAACCTTCTGAACAAGGAGTGGATGAGCCCTGAAACTCAGAAGAAAACCAGGATTGCCCTCTCCTGGTCTCAGGGCGTAGGAATGTTGGGGTTTCAGGGCGGGGGCCGCGTGGGTTTAGGATTTTAGGGTTTTGGGCTTTTGGGGTTTGGGGGTTTCGGGGTTGACACGGATGGTTTCGGTTTGCGCATGCCTCCTCAAGCATGAACCTTGGCGAAAAATGCCCGTCGTTCAATGTGCCGGGCGCCGACCTCAGTCCACGCTTCAGAAAGGGGTTGAGGGGTCTGAGGGGTTTGCTTATGCCACATCCTGCATGCGCTTCTTGAGGGGCTTTGCAATTCCCAGAGCTCTTTAACCAGACCACTCAGCCCTCAGCCCTCCTAAGCATTCGGAGGCCGGGTAAAAGGCAGTTTCGGGGGAGGTTGACGTTTCAGGCCCCAAAGGGTTTAAGGGCTTAAAGGTTCTAAGTCTGCGGAAGTCGTAGGGGCTAAACGCCCAAGCTTGACCCTCGAACCCCCTCCGGACGACCCCTAAGCCCCAAGAACTCCTGAGTATCAACGAGAGCCAACAACACCCCGAAACCCCAATCGCCCTGTAACTAGAAAACCCCAAACGCCTGAAACACTAATGCCTAACCCCTTCTACCCATAACCCGAAAACCCGCAAAAACCAACAACAAAAAACCAACCCCCCCACCCCCCCCTCCCCCCCCCCTCCCAAACAGAGCAGGCGTCGCCCGCATGACCAACCATCAGAGCTCGGACGGCCAGGGCCAAAGATACCTCGGAGGTCGGGAGCTTCGAGGTGTGCTGCAGCCTCTTCTCCCCTCACCGACACCCACCCCCCCTCCCAAGGCCCCTAAACAACGCGCCAAAGCCCTTTTGTTGCGACAAAATGTTCATTCTCCTAAGCCCCTGATCCGCCCCGCCTCTCTCCCTCAAAAGATGCCCTTAAAGAAAGGAACCTTAGACACAAGACTTCCCCGAACCCCTCTGAGTCTCAAGACAAGGCCCCTTAAAAACCCCAAGCCACAAGACTTCCCCCCCGAATCCTCTGAGTCTCAAAAAAAAAGGCCACTATGAAAAACTTAAGCCACTTAAGACTTACCCTCCCTAATCCTCTGAGTCTCAGCCCCTTAAAACCCCAGACTTCCCCCCGAATCCTCCGAGTCACCCTCCGGAGTGAGCGGGATGAGCTCATTGACCTGATCACCGCCGCCGGGGGCGGAAGCCTCTTGGACAGGTTTCAGAAACCTTAAGTTCCCGCTCCTTATGACTCTTCGGGTTTGTTCCATAAGTAAAAAACTATCGCCCCCTTTCGTCATTTTGGCTCAGGAGTTTGGGGGTGGCCCTACAGAAGGCCCGACCAGTCACTAGTCCCCAATAGACAACTTGCAGAACCTAGTTGACAAGAACTCAAGGAGTTGTGTTCCTGTACCTCGCCTAGAGAGCTGGGTACTTTAAGCATCCCCCCGAGTTTACCGAGGATCAGAAGCCTTTCTCCCTTTCTTTGTTTGGGTGTAGCGTGTAAGTCCAAGGGATCAGGCTCCCCTAAACCCCAAACCCATCCAAACCCTAAACCGCAGGATTGAAATGGAAATCGTCTGGCAGCAATGGGCAGTGTAGAGGGGGTAGAGTAGAGTGTAGCCCACCATGGGCTATCCCTACATGGGTTCTAAAGAGGGGAATCCTTTTCGAAAACGGAACCTTTCTCTTATGGTTTTTTCTTGGAATCTCGAACACCTTTCAGATGGGAGGCACCGCGAAGCCGTGCATGGCCCAAGCCGAAGAGAGCACATGAGCCGATGGGCGGGAAGCCCCCCCCCCCCCCTCAAAACCCAACTACATAGCCCCATACTTTCCGCAGACCATTTGCAGAACCCTGCATGAACCATTTGTACACTTAAGAGACCATGCCCCCAAGAATTGGTGGGCTCCCTAAACCCTAAACCCTAAACCCTAAACCCTAAACCCTAAACCCTAAACCCTAAACCCTAGGGTTCTGCAAGGAAGCCTTGCCAATCCCAGGTCTGATGCGGGGCTGGAGGTGCCCGGGAGGTTAGCTGAGGAGTTCAGCTTGAAGGTTCACCCGGTAGGGTTTTTAATCTTAGGGTTTTATCGGTGTTTTTAGGGTTTCTAGGGTTTATAGGGTTTATAAGGTTTATTTATAGGGTTTATAGGGTTTCTCGGGTTTAGGGGTTTAGGGTTTACAGGGTTTTGGGGTTTATAGGGTTTAGTGTCTCAGTCATGAGTACTGGGGAGGAGGGGGGGCGAGAACTGCGCAGTTCCCGGCAGTACCATAGGCCTTCGGATGCACAAGAGGGTTGAGGGTTCAAGGTTTATAGGGCTTTTGGGTGTTTACAGGTACCCAACAAAAGTCCGTCAATGTGTACCTCCCTCCCCTTTCGTTTTGGTGGAAGTATGTAATGTAGATGCCCGTTAAACTGGCGGGGCTTTGTTGTGCGAGGAGATCCATCCCCAATGTGCAGGGAGTACCTATCCGGACAAGGGGGGAAACCCTAAACCCTCCTAGATGACAAGGGTCTTTCAAGATCCAAACCCCGTGAATCTCTATACGAGACGCGGCCCTCAAGGAAGGAAGCCAGACAGAACCCCAAAACCCGAAGCCAAAACCCTGAAACGAAACCCCCCTCCCCCCCTCCCACCAATCCCAATTCCCCAAACCCCGCCCCCTTACCCCCCTCTAAACCCTAAACCCTAAAAACTAAACCCTCCCCTCCCCTCAGCACAAGATGCTTTTGGCAGGCAAGCCCTCGACCCGCAAGGAGAGCTAGAGGCCGATCCTGTAAAGCTTGTGGGTTGAGTTACGAAAGGGTGTTGGATTGGGGTAGCTTCAGCCCAAAATCACCCCCAAATACCCACATGCCCAAATCGGAATCCTCCTTTCAAGTGGTCGTGGGTGGCATACTTGGTATGAGAGTCCTCTTATGATGAGAACGCCACACTTTCTCAGCGATGCCCGAGGTTGACTATGACGATTTCTGCCGGGTGACAGGGCGCCAGCCTCAGCTTCGACTGTGTCATGTTGAGCTATCCCCCTGCAATAGGGTTACCCTCTTGGTCCTGGAAACTCCCTGTCCTGGATGTGTTTTTTGAAGAGGCTCTGATGGCATGCTTGAAGAATAATTGCTTTTGGGCATTCGGTTTTGGGATAAAATGGAGAAGTAAGTTAGAGGGCTTACGGCATGTTTGGCGCGTGTCTTGCCTTCACCTGGCGTCGCTGACAAACCTATGCTATGCACTACGTCGAGCTATGCGTTTGTTGACAGAAGCCTGCACCGCATGTTCCACCCTTACGCCCCCCCCCCCCCCCCCCCCCCGCACCCCCCGAGTACTCCATATTTCGGTCAGGCAGTGGCGATGGGTCGGGGACATCAATGCTCTTTTTGGGGGCGATGGCGTCGGTGCCCAAGTGATGCTACAGGTCCCTTCGGGAGTGCAGTGAAGTCAACTCTTCCAAGGACAGGGCTTACAGGGTTTTCTTGCTCAGCAATAGAGGGAGCCTTTTCAGGGATTCTCCACTGATCCAGCCGACCATGAGTCAGAGCACTTGCGAAAATTAGGGTCCCGTTGTGAGTCCTTCATAAATGTAGTACGGCACCCTGAAACGAAGGACCCACGAAACATGACCTTGTTTTGGAGAGCTTTTCCCATTTCTTGCTTCCCTGAGTTACTTCCCAGCCTGGTGCGCCGAGGATCTGGACCATTTGTCCCTGATGGAGATTGCCAACAAAGAAGGCATGAGAGGGGAAGTTTGGAGTACTCCGCCTTCAGCCGTTTTTAGGAAGCACCATCCCCTTACATTCATTCGCAGGAGGATTTCGGACTTACTCCGTCTCTTAGGCGTCCTAAACCTTAAACCCTACACCCTACACCCTACACCCTAAACCCTAAACCCTAAACCCTAAACCCTAAACCCTAAACCCTAAGCCAGGCAAGCTGATGAACAACTTCATGCCGGCAGCTGAAGGGGGCGGTATTTGGGCAGGAAGCCTCCCAGCCTGGGCGCAGTTCTCCATTGTTTTTATTACTATTATTACTATTATTATTCTTATTATTATTATTATGTTTGGGGGAGGGGGGGGAGGATTCTAGTGTTTAGGGTGTAGGGTTTCTAGGGGGCATGCCCTTCCTTGCCCCAAGGCGGTGGATCAAAGAGGAGTTCGGCTCTCCCGCTGATTTCTTCGTGGCCTTAGATGCCAACAAGAAAGGGAAGGCCGGAAGCCCGTAAGAGCATAGAGATGCAAGCAAGTCAGTAGTGAAGCTGTCGTTGTTGGTGCCTTTAGAGAACTTCTTGCAAGTGTGGGAGTGGGGGGGAAGGCTGTGACAACAGTCTGTGGTGTAGTTTTGCGAGCTACTCGTAGCCTGTGTGGGAATGCTATCTCAGTGAGGAGAAGGCCGGGAAGTGGGGTCTGGCATGGTGCATTTGAATAAACACCTGCTCCCCCTTCCGCGGTGCAGGTGGCCAGACACACCTTTGTTTCCTTCTGCGTGAACCGGAACTTTAAGGCTGGGGCCTCTGCCTGCTGTGGCTTCCGCATCAAGTCGAGCAGCTGCCAGCATCCACCATGTTGCCTCCAGAAGTTGAGGGCAGAAGCCGGGGATCCCTTGAAAAGAAGTCTCCGGTAACCCCCCCCCCCCCCCCCCCCCCCCGAATGAAACTCAGCACACCGTGATCGCAATCCTAAACCCTAAACCCTAAACCCTAAACCCTAAACCCTAAACCCTAATCATCGGCGTAATGCACCTTCCACTCCACGCATCCTCCCCAAGCCCTGCTGGCTCAGAAGCCCTCAAAATCAGACGGTAGCTTCCCCCCAAATGATTCGGGATCCCGGGCTTTGTAACCCTAACCCTAAACCCTAAACACTAAACCCTAAACCCCAAACCCCAAACCCCAAACCCTAAACCCTAAACCCTAAACCCTAAACCCTAAACCCTAAACCCTAAACCCTAAACCCTAAACCCTAAACCCTAAACCCTAAACCATAAACCCTAAACCCTAAACCCTAAACCCTAAACCCTAAACCCTAAACCCTAAACCCTGCCCCTGCAAAGGCTTCAGAGTCGGACCTGAACCGTGTCTTTGACTGCATCGACACAGGCCCTCAATCGGGAATCGAGCTCCCGATTCCCGCCCCCTCCCCTCCCGGTTTCCGAAGATGGGGGGTGCCCTTCTTTAGGGTTTAGGGTTTAGGGTTTAGGGTTTAGGGGGGGATAATGTAAAGATGACGGCAGTGTTTCGGGGATATATGAGGGGCACCCCTAATGTGGGAAATGCCCGCAAGAACTTGGTAGCCCAGGGGTACCCTTTTTCCATGGTTTGTGGGTTCAAAGTTCCCCTTAAAAAGGTATCCAACCCCCAAAAAGCCTGCCCTTATGATGCTTAGTAGCTGGGCGACCAAGAAACAAACACCCTGATTTCGACGGAAGGCCGAGGCGCCCTTCATCAAACAATCAAGGAAGGGGTCTACCAATGGGGCTTGGTGTGGTCTTCGGGCCCTTGTCACAGCTCTGCCTTTGGGATTTCTCCATGTACACTGCGCGCCAGAGCCCTTCTTGGGTTTTGCCCAGTTCTCTTCTGCTGGGGGCATCCGGCCTCGGCGCTACATCCTTTCCCAAAGCCCTCAAACGAAGGCACGCGCTTTGAAGTTCCGGGTGCTCCTGCTTGGAAGACCTGAAAACGGATGCTTTTGGTCTTCATCTTTTCCTCCTTACTATTGTAGGGGGATCCTATTATCTGGGGGTCCATTTAAGGGGGTCCGCTATCTTCGTAAACCTCCAGATTGTGTCAGGGGACATCGGGTCCATCGTGAAGGAGGACCGGCTCCCAGCACAAAAAGAGAGCAGTTGTGATGGCCCCCCCCCTCACTTGCCCTTGTGAGCCTGCGTCGTGTGTAAGGGTTGAGGGGGAGAAGAAAAAAAAGGTAGAACAGCGCAGCTGCAGGTTTTTCCCTCTTTTTATCCCTAGGCCCTACCTAAACCCCAATATCCAACTGTCAAGGACTGCATCTTCCTCGAGCTGGATCCTATGAAGCGTAACGAGGAGCCCGGATCCTAGCATGCCTTGACGCGGTTCTATCACAGCGCCCCCTTTCCTTCGATTCAAAAGGGAACCCTTGAGAAGGGTTGAGAGTCATCGTGCGGGTGAAGTTTTGACCCATATCTCCAAATCTTGGAGGCCAGTTGGGGCTCAAAATGATGGGCTTTTGTGGCGTGGCATTAGTTTCCATCATGCTTCCAAGCAATCAGTTTAAAAACACAGGCAGAAGGCCAATAAGCTGCCGGGCTCTTCAACGATCTCGCGGGATACGGCTCCGCCCTGATGAGGCATTTTCATGGCCCCTGTGGCATTCCAGACTGTTACCAGGATGGGCTACTGGGCCCTATAATCCCCAGAATCAACCCCATAAAGGCCTTTTCAACCATGTGTAGAGTAGAATGGCCCATACTGGTCTGCAAAGCCGCCCCAAGAGGCCTTTATTTTTAAGTTTGGGCTTCTGTGCATCCCTACACCGAGGCGCCAGCGCGGTGGCCTCGTCAGGGCACCGGTCTC
The DNA here is from genome assembly GCA_905221605.1 of Symbiodinium natans. Taxonomy (NCBI): domain Eukaryota; class Dinophyceae; order Suessiales; family Symbiodiniaceae; genus Symbiodinium; species Symbiodinium natans. The sequence goes on from CAJNDS010002831.1 coordinate 131,890, forward strand.
AGCCATCGATATGCGTGCAAGGGTTCAGGGCCTTTAGTCGCAAATGAAGAAAGACATGATCGTGCACCATGTGAAGTATGAATAGGCCGCGCATTTAGGTCTTGTAGCTTGATTCCCCTTGAGAACACGAAAGCGGCATGAAGAAACCAAGTGCTATTCCTATTTCCAAGCAAACTGGCCTCCCCAAGAAACTCCGGCATAGCTTAGTAACCCTCCAAAGCACACCTTCTGCGGTAAGAATTGGAACAGGTAGTTTCAGGGTTCAGGAAGTTTTCCGATTTTTTCTCATTTCCCTTGAGGAATGGAAGCAGCGCGCTGCCATGGAGTTCTTACAAAACGCATGGCGCCCGATGGGGAGGAGTTCTTTTGAAGACTCTAGCGGGACTGGGGTGTTGTGTATATTTTTGTTGGGCCTCGACGAGAGTCATGATGGAGCGGTTTCGCAAGCGACGGGCGTAGGCACACAATAGACAGGAGCACACCTGCTGGAACCGGCCGCCCGGCTGCTTGTACTCACGGTGTGTACTTCGTCCCATGCTTTGCAGTCTTCAACCCACCTGGCACTGATTGCCGCAACTTGCAACTGGTTGCAACGCCATGCCCCACATGCCTTCAAAGCCCGCGGCTGTCAAGGCGCGAACTGGGCTGAAGCCGCTGCCAGGGGAGGAGAGTGGGGCCCCTGGAACTTTACATGTATATCACGGCGTCTACATCGAGGTCGTATTGTGGCTGTTCCTGTCCGGAAGAGATGGGGTAACAGGGTCTCCAGTTTGGGGGTCCTTCAGCCCTGTTGCTTGGGCATGTTGTTTATGAGGATTCGGCGATTGGGGTCAGGCTTCAGGACCGATTTCAGGATTTAAGGGAATTCGTTTTTTGGAATGCTGATTGTCTGTGTGCCAACGCTGTGAGCGTTCGCATTGCGGCGATCGGGTGGGGAGCGTGGACCAAGGGTCGCCCACCAAAGACCCCTCCAAGAGCCGCGGGCGACAAAAACTGGTCCAAGAGAGGTCCACACTCTGTGGGCAGTGAAGCCAGGACTGCGCTGGCATCGAGAGGGGATTCCTGTGCTCACCCGGAGAGGAATCACAATTGGTGAAATTGCGCCCCCACGCGGTCGGAAGCAGAAGTTTGTTTGCTCGGAGAGGTGTCGCAACTTCCAGGGGGTTAGGCTTGAAGATAGCTTTTTGCTTCTTATTACCCATAGTCCGCCCCCAAACCTGCCTCAGTTCCAGGGACCCTCAACTAAAGTTGAAGGAAGCACATGTCCACCCAAGTAGCTCATGGCTACGCTTCCACCAGGTGTGGCCTTGCCAGAGAGGCATCGGCTCGCGCCGAGGCCGTGGCAGGCCCTCCGAGGGCATCTTCGGGCGCTTTCCAAAACAGTTGCGTTGATTTTGGGACACCCTAAACCCTCAACCCTAAACCCTAAGTTCTTTGGGGCATGCTGGGGCGGGGGGGGGTTGTTTCGGTGTTTCGGGCTGGGAACCTGAGGTTTTCTGGACGCGAGGGTGAGCTCCGAAGGTGTCGCGTCCGTTGGAGTCTTGGGTTCTGAGATTCAAGTCCGCTGATCTTCCACAGGCCATTTGGTGGTCAGAGGTGCTGCTTCGCCCATGTATAATGGCCTTGTCAGGCATCACAATGCTTGCAAAGAGTAGACACGGACCCCCAGTTTGTTGTCAGCATGGATCGCGTGAAGGGTCCCAAAATAAACAACGTATCATGTTCGTGCTTTTGCTTGGGCCCGTACGTGCCAAAAGGGAAACCGTGCTGTGGGACTGCAACACCGGCACCCGAATCTGGTTCCTCGGACATGATCGGCCGGACCGAGCCAACATCTCACGTGCCTTTTAACTCATAATGACCCCAAAATGCCCTGAGTTAAGATGTAATGAGACAACAACCCCCAGAAAATCCTGTAAAAACCCTCTATGTAACCCTACACTAGCCCCACAAGTACCCTAGACTGCCCCCCCCCCCCCCCCCCCAAAACCCTTAAAGCAAAAGACGCCCTCGCAGGCTGGGGCCTTTGAGCAGATTCCCATGGTCGTTTGCCAGCGGCGTGGGCGGCCGAGCCCTCCCCAAGCACCCCCTTTTGTAGAAACGCCCCGGGGGAGCCCGAATTAGTCTCCTACGCACTGTTAGAAGGCCTTAAATAGACACCGAGACAAGCCCCTAAACCCTAAACCCTAAACCCTAAACCCTAAACCCTATAAAACTCTAAACCCTATAAAGCCCTAAACCCTAAACCTTAAACCCTAAACCCTAAACCCTAAACCCTAAACCCTAACCCCAAAGCCGAAGCCCCTCCTTCTATAACCTGAAGCCCCTTAGATCGCCGCTTTTTCTAGTGTTCATTCGGAGGCCCATGGGAGGTGTGGCCCTAATAGGGCTGAGGCTTTAGTTGTCGTGGGCCAGCTCAGGGTTGACGTGTGTAGCTTCAGGGCTTGGGGTCTCTCTCTCTCTCTCTCTCTCTCTTGTTCAAGGGCGCTGCTTGCTATACTATTGTTTGTAGCTGCAAGTAATACAGGGGCGCAGTTCCCGCCCCCTAAGCCCCTCCCTCGAGGCTACGAGCGGGAGCGCGATGCCCGCTTCAAGCGGAAGTGTGCGCTCGGCGCCCCAAGGGAGCAGTCCAACAGAGCTCGTCAGGTCCAGGTTTCGGCGGTTCAAGGGAGGGCTTTTGTTTGCGTTGCGGGGTTTAGGGTTTGATGCTCAGGCGGGCGACCTTCTTGAAGCAGATCTGCATCTCCTATGGAAACGAGGCCTCAGCCGCTAGCTGTGTCCTTTTCTGGAATCCGGGTGCATGGGTCTCAGCTGCTTCGTTGCTGTGCTCACGCAGCTCAAAACCCTAAGGCCCTAGTCCCCCAAAAACCCCAAAGCTCTCAATCCTTGCAACATCCCGAAGTTTGAAAGCCCTTGTGGGTGGCTCTTTGCACAGGTACGGGCCCTTCGCCGCGACATCAACCCGGGAGGCTCTGCACCCTCAGCTGATGCGGTTTCGGGCCTCAGGGCCTTTTTTTGAGGGGCTAGGGCCTTTGACTGTCTTGGCGTCGATTTTTCAAGCTTCGTTGGCAACGAAGCATGGGGGTTCCTCGTGGCTTGGCCTCCGGGTCCTCAGTGTGGTTTCGGAGTGAACCTGGCAACTCTTCCCGAGTTACGGGTAGAGTTCGGGGAAGAGTTACGGGTAGAGTTCGGGGAAGTGGTCCCTAGAAGCCTTTTTTTGCCCTACACAAGCCCGATCTAGGCCCTCTAATCCCTGAGCCTCTGAAGCCTCGACCTCTTTGCAATGTTGCAGATGCTTTTCTTGGTTCGCCGCAAGGCCGAACCCTGTCTGACAGGTGAAGCCAAGAAGCCAAGCCCCTGCAAAGATAAAAGCTTGAAGTGGAGGAAGAAAGGTTAGGGTTTAGGGGTTTAGGGCTTAGGGCTTAGGGTTATAGCAGTTTATAGGGCTTAGGGGATCCTACAGGCTTTGGAGTTTGGCTGCGATTGAACTCCAAGAAGCCCCCCCTCCCCCCTTCTGCAGGACACCATGCGACTTTGCCAGGGCCCAAGTTGGGGGGGGGGAGGGGGAGGGGGAGCCTGTTTGGGGGGGTTCAGAGGGGTTTCCTCTCCGGGCTTTCGGTTTGGGTTGCGCAAGGGGCTCTTTGGGCTTTAGGAGGCTTCCTGTCCCAAGATGCAAACGCGGCGCCCTTGTTGTCACAGATGGCAACACCTTTATCTGCACAGCAGGCTCCATGTACAGTTTCGCTGGATTCCCAGTGGCGATGTTGGGTCTTGTTCGGCGGTTCACAGTGGTGCAAGTTGCATTGGGCGATTTGATTCAAAATCTTCGTGCCTTCCGAGTGGTTCTGGCATATTATGCCCCAGATAACTACGTGCTGTAGCAAGCCCAAAGTCGCCGAAACCCCCACACCCCCAGAAACCCCCGAAAATGGCGAAACCCGGAACCCCCAACCCCCCCCCCCCCCTCCTCCCCCCCCCTACAAAAGAAACAAAGACTTCAAGCCCGAAGACCCGCAGTCCCGCCGAGGACGGATGTGCGGAAGTACTGCCGACAAGCTCGCAGCCCAGTTTGCAGATGTCCCAAGGCTCTCAGACTAGCATCCATAGTAGGCCCTTATTCCCTTTTTGGAGGGTATAGGTTCACTTCTAAGCTCCTTCAAACCAAAGATGGCCCTTGCGATTCCTAGGTTACTCTTGGGTCTAGGAGAAGAGGCCGAGAGAGCTGAGGCAGTTGCCTGTTTTGAATGCTGCCGCAAAATCTGGGAGATGAGCAAATCACACATGATGGCAACGTGCCCCACACGTCTGAGTGGTGCCCAATATGTAAAATTGATGTCCCTGCCGTACCTGGTATGCTCTCGTACACTAGAAGCTCTACCCCCTTGAAGAAGACATTGCATGAGCCATGCGTTCGTCGCAAGAGCCCGTTCCAACAGAAGCAGGTCCGAGCTACTGCAAGCAGCATCCCCACATGACATCCGCTGAGCGCGAGCACTGTGAGAATAAGTCGCCGACGCCAAGCGACTTGCATCATTACGAGGGGCTGCACTCAGCCGGTGCCGGCTGCGCGCATTGCGTGGAAGCATTCTTGGCAGAAGGAGGCGATCCTCACAGAGGCACGCCCCACCGCAAGAAGTGGAATCTAGTGGCTTGGGCAGAGTATTCTTTCAAGTCTGGGCGCATCAGTCAGGAGAAGTTGGATGCCGTCAGAGGGGTTGTTTCCGCTTGGTCGCATGCATCGTTAAGCAGCAGCGGCAGGCTGGCTGACCAAAATTGCATTCGCGACGATGCGACTGGCAAGGAGGATGTGGGAATGTCAGTTCCTAGCCCGAGCACAGCCACGTTGGGCTACTGCAAGCAGCATCCCCACATGACATCCGCTGAGCGCGAGCACTGTGAGAACAAGTCGCCGACGCCAAGCGACTTGCATCATTACGAGGGGCTGCACTCAGCCGGTGCCGGCTGCGCGCAGTGCGTGGAAGCATTCTTGGCAGAAGGAGGCGATCCTCACAGAGGCACGCCCCACCGCAAGAAGTGGAATCTAGTGGCTTGGGCAGAGTATTCCTTCAAGTCTGGGCGCATCAGTCAGGAGAAGTTGGATGCCGTCAGAGGGGTTGTTTCCGCTTGGTCGCATGCATCGTTAAGCAGCAGCGGCAGGCTGGCTGACCAAAATTGCATTCGCGACGATGCGACTGGCAAGGAGGATGTGGGAATGTCAGTTCCTAGCCCGAGCACAGCCACGTTGGGCTACTGCAAGCAGCATCCCCACATGACATCCGCTGAGCGCGAGCACTGTGAGAACAAGTCGCCGACGCCAAGCGACTTGCATCATTACGAGGGGCTGCACTCAGCCGGTGCCGGCTGTGCGCAGTGCGTGGAAGCATTCTTGGCAGAAGGAGGCGATCCTCACAGAGGCACGCCCCACCGCAAGAAGTGGAATCTAGTGGCTTGGGCAGAGTATTCCTTCAAGTCTGGGTGCATCAGTCAGGAGAAGTTGGATGCCGTCAGAGGGGTTGTTTCCGCTTGGTCGCATGCATCGTTAAGCAGCAGCGGCAGGCTGGCTGACCAAAATTGCATTCGCGACGATGCGACTGGCAAGGAGGATGTGGGAATGTCAGTTCCTAGCCCGAGCACAGCCACGTTGGGCTACTGCAAGCAGCATCCCCACATGACATCCGCTGAGCGCGAGCACTGTGAGAACAAGTCACCGACGCCAAGCGACTTGCATCATTACGAGGGGCTGCACTCAGCCGGTGCCGGCTGCGCGCAGTGCGTGGAAGCATTCTTGGCAGAAGGAGGCGATCCTCACAGAGGCACGCCCCACCGCAAGAAGTGGAATCTAGTGGCTTGGGCAGAGTATTCCTTCAAGTCTGGGCGCATCAGTCAGGAGAAGTTGGATGCCGTCAGAGGGGTTGTTTCCGCTTGGTCGCATGCATCGTTAAGCAGCAGCGGCAGGCTGGCTGACCAAAATTGCATTCGCGACGATGCGACTGGCAAGGAGGATGTGGGAATGTCAGTTCCTAGCCCGAGCACAGCCACGTTGGGCTACTGCAAGCAGCATCCCCACATGACATCCGCTGAGCGCGAGCACTGTGAGAACAAGTCGCCGACGCCAAGCGACTTGCATCATTACGAGGGGCTGCACTCAGCCGGTGCCGGCTGCGCGCATTGCGTGGAAGCATTCTTGGCAGAAGGAGGCGATCCTCACAGAGGCACGCCCCACCGCAAGAAGTGGAATCTAGTGGCTTGGGCAGAGTATTCCTTCAAGTCTGGGCGCATCAGTCAGGAAAAGTTGGATGCCGTCAGAGGGGTTGTTGCTGCTCGCATGCCCACACGTGGCGTTCCCTTCTTGAGTAGTTGTTTTGACTTGTTGTCTGCTTTTCTGAAGATCACAACTCATCCAACTCATATGACAACCACGTTGTCCATTCGTTTTGCCAATGGACCCTTGTGTGTAAGGTCAAGAAGCACCGAGTTCCCCCACACAGTTGAGGCGTAGCAGGTCTGCGTCCAGGTCTCGCAGCAGGCAGCGTTCCGCTGCTGCTACGTCATCCCATTGTGCAGACGTGCCAGAACTGGTAAGCCTGGTGTTTCGTGGTTTTGAGGTGAACACTTCCTCACCACCTGAAGACATGGTCGATAAGTTCTGCGCCTGCATTGCAGAGGCTCAGTCTGAGTGTACAGGTGTGAAAGTTGAAGATGGCACGGTTCGAGACTTGGGCCTTTCGGAGGTCCCAGTTGAAGAGCTGGCATATTGCCAGCGGAACATACATCCGCACAGGAGATTCAGAGATGGGAGCTCGATGTCATATTTGGTGGAACGACTCAAGCAAGGAAAAACAACACCGCGTGAGGTGCCTACTGTGCGCTTGCTGAAGGTGGGGCAGAGGTTGGTGACGTTGGATCACCGAAGGGTTTGGTGCTTCAAGGAGTTCCAGCGCTACATGCACTACAAAGTGAGGGTGCCGGCCCACATCTTTGAGCTTTCCGAAGAAACTGTTGGGTTTCTTGAGCGAAGCTTGAACTCGGACATTCTCAGGGAGCTCCTGCAGAAGTTTTACAAAATTCGGGCAGAGATCAGCTAGACTGAGACAGCGGACTTGGAATTCAACTAAGAGAGCAAAGCACATTAGCCTGATTCAGAGGAGTCGATGAGTGTGGGAAGGAACTGCCGCCATCGCATCCCGAAGGGGAGTTGCCAAGTCCTGGCTTAGCGAGTTTTTATTTCCAGTGAAGGCCAGATGAGATCATCGGCCGCGTCGCTGCCGAGATTGTTCCGGCTGTAGCTGGCCTTGCCCCGACTGACGCCCCCAGCAAGGTGAACTCGAATCCATGCCGGCCAGCACGGCATCACTGGAAAAGATGCTTTCAAGGCAGCTCCCAGTTTTCCATGTCCATGTCATGCTCCCGAAGCCTTAGCATCGCCCCCCCCCCCCATGTTGCCTCTTTAGGTGTTGCCATTGCATCAGGTATCCTCAATTCATCGCTGTGCACGCTCGGGGTGGGGCGGGGGGGGGGGGGGTACGTTGGAGGGTTATCGAGGGCACGTTTGCGAACATCTTCCGAGGTGGACCTGCCCGTCGAAATCTCCCACTTGTGGCAGAGCCTGGACGCTGACTCGGACGGAAAAGTCCGCATGGAGGACCCAGCCATGTCAAAGTCTTCGGAGAGCTTTAGATGCCCTTTAAAACTTGGTGGCCCAGTGGTACCCTTTTCCCTTTTTTGGGGTTCAAGGTTCCCCCTTATACAGTGACCAACCCAACAAAAAGGGTGCCCTTATGTTATAATATGGCTACTGGGCTACTGAAGAGAAGCGCTGCCAGGAGCTCTGCTCCCAGCGTGCCGAAGTCCTGGCCAAGTTCAAGGAGACTCAGCTCGAAGTGACTTTTTTGTGGGGGAGAGGGGAGGCGCACAGTAGTTTGAAAGAACCCAAGCTTCAACGTTGAGGTTTCCGGTGTGGGCCATGTGCCGACGTTCTATATAATGCTTCGAATTGCCTTTTAGAGATTTCAGATGACCGGCCTTGTACTTCAGATCCTGTACGCCAGAGCCCACAAACAGTAGGAGTGGAGCCGCCAGCGCTTCGGATCCTCCGTCGCGCTGTGGGAGACTCCCGAGGCGGATCCGCCGGCGCTCTTTGGGGGGACGAAGTGAGGGGGCTTCAGGCCCGAGGGCTTTTAGGGTTTTAGACATCAGGGGCTTAGAGAGTGTTATAAGCTATTTTTTTTTGTTGGGGGGGGGGGGGGGTACCTCGAATATTGACTCTCATAGTCAAAAATAGTTTTTAAATGGAGGATCAATATCAGAGTACCCCCCGAAGATGAGCGCTACCAGGGCGCATCCGGTTTAGTCAGGGATAGCTGGGTTGCCGAGGCTGTTGGTTTCGGAGGCCGGCTTTTGTTAAGCTGGAACCCTAAACCCTAAACCCTAAACCCTAAACCCTAAACCCCCATCTTGCGTGCTGAAGGCCGTCCGTGCTCGAGCGCGTTGGCGAGGACAGGGCCTGTGGATCTCCGATACGAAGATGCCTCGCGCCCAGCTTCTCCGAGAGAGGAGTTTCTTGCGCACCTCTTGGCCGAAAGTTACTTCCCTTTAAATCCTAAACCCTAAACCCTTGCCAGGTTATTATGAATTTTGATGCATGGTGTTTAAGAATCTGGCGCCTTCGTTCTCGACCGGGGCATTAGTTGCCTGCTTGAGTTTCCCAGTCAGCCAAACGCCGAGGTCTGTCAGGAGTGTACGTACGCTTATTCAGTTCATGGCTGCGACGTATCCGACTACTCTCTCTTTGGAGTCTTGCGGCGCCCTGCACGACAGGTCAGAGGGGTAATGAGCTTTCTGTTAGAGTTCTTGAAGTAGATGCTTTTCTGCAGCCACTGTGGCTCCCGTTTGTGCCGCCTTCCGCCATTCGCTTTCCGCCCTCGGGCGCCCTGACAACTCAGAGCAATGGGAGGACATCAGCGCTTCTTCCATCCGACCCTGGCCTGCAGTAGACTTTATCGGGTTGATGCAACTTTCTTGCAATTCTGCACGGTCTGGCACATGAAGTTGACGGGCTACCCGTACCCCCATGCCCTAGAAGCCTTGAACGAGAGAGGAGACCCTAAAGCCCTCATAGGGTGCTTGTGTAACCAAAAGGCTTCGTGTCTTAAGTACACCCACAAGCCCTAAACCTTAACGCAACTGGGGGAGTGGACGATGTCGAAAGAGCGCGCAAATCCCGAAGCCCCAAACCCAAAACCAAAGCCTCCTCAAATCCCGACAGACCCCAGTTTGAGGTTCCGCAGTTTTGGGCTGTTTGGGGGCTTATGGATCGGGGGGGGGCTGCGAGTTTTGGTCTAGGCTGCGCAGCGGGGTCCATGGTCTAGGGCCCAGGGTGTAAGGGTTTAGGGCAGCTTTCCTGCGAAGGGAGCAAGAAAAGGGGCTTGTAACTATATGTTAATGCCTGGGTATAACCTTTCTTTACTTGTGACCCTGCGATGACGACCCATGCACCTTCAAGCAGCATGTGTCTGCAGCCCCAGGAACTGGTTCTCCCGCTACATCTGGGGCATCATTGCGAGTGTGACTCGGGCCCTTTGCAACATGTGGGACCGAGAAATCATCATGTTCCCCTTGCGGGCAGCTGTTCCAACCGGATACCTTCTTAAAGGCCTATTGGACCATAGCCATAACACTCATACCACTGTAAGGCAGCCACCGGACCAAGTTAGAACAATACTTCACCCAGCCTGACCCCCCCTACACCCGTACAACCCGCGCTCCGCTCAAACCCTGAAATCAGGAGCTGCTGTGCTCGAGGCAGACCATGCAAACCGCATAAACCCTGAACCCCCAGCCCTCGCTTGTGAAAATTTATTTTCAGGGTCAGGATATTCGGGCTTTTCATGTGGTTTCTGTAGGGCTTTTTAGTGTTCACAGATCAAGTGTCTGAATAATGAGGGCCAAGAGCCATAGGGCTCTTGGGCGCAGAGTCTTTTTTTGGGTTTTGGTCTTGTAGAGTTCCGTGGCGCAAGCCTAGGTGAACTTGGGCGGGTTCCTGGCGGAGCAGCAGCCGCGCGGCGAACTCTTGATGGGCCCAAACCCTCCTATGTGCTGTGAATGTACAGAGGCCTGCGTCAGTGTTGCATTGGTTCGCTGCAACGAAGATCCGGGAAGAGCTGGGTGAGCAAGGCCAAACAATGTTTGGCAGGAACCGAACGTACTAGGAGAGTCGCAGACAACTGCTGCGCACGTCAGCGAGCGCATAGAGCTGCAAGGAACGTGCCGCGGCGAATCTCCAGCTCAGGTATGGCATTGACCGCACCAAGAACCCCAACATCATGTGGCCGTGGTGGCACGAGATCATGCGCAAGAAGGCAGCTGGCTATTGTGGGGCCGGGGGGGCGGTTGGGGGGGGGGGGGGGGGGGGGAAGGGCGTCCACGAAAGAAAGTTCTCTTCTCTTTTCCTTGGCCTAACCGGCAGGAGAAGGGTGAGATCCCCATGGAGATGCCGGGCTACATGCCGCTTGGGTTGCAGTATGGGCGCCCTAACCTTTGAAGATTTATGTAGACAGTTCTTTATTCTCATTGCTTTCTTGCTTATACATATAATTATACAAACCCTTGATATTTTGTTGTATGTACAAAATTCCAAATTCCATTTCTTGTCATTGCAGAATAATTTCAGAATTGTATACGAGAGCAATCTTGAGAGCTCCTCACAACAGCCTTGTTGAAACGAAGGGTTTTTCAGCTCGCTTTTAGGGACTCGGCTAAACACGCTTCTTTGCCGAGGATGGCCAGCAGTAGCCGCATTCTCCCTTCTGTAGGGTTCAGGGTGTGAGGCTAAGGGCTTAGGGGAGTTTAGGTTTTGGGGGGAATGTTAGGGTTTTGGGTCCAACTTCCCTCGGGCCCCTTTACATATTCAACGCCCAGGAGAAGCCTTTGTTTCACTCTGGGGGAACCTGTGCTTTGCCCCTCCAAACCCTCGTTGCCCTAAGGAACCAAGTCCCGGATTCCTCCTTGAATAGCTCAGCGCCTGTTTTTTGTGGGCTATTGCCCGGCAACCCCGTGCAGGATGTCTGATTCGTAGGTAGACCTCCAGAAGAACAAAATGCTCTAGGATCCTTGGCGCAAGGCAAAAACCCCCTAAGGGGCCTCTAAACAGCCTATAGACCCTTAAAACCATCCATCAAAGCTCCTCTTCTGCAAGAAAAGGAAACCCCAAAAAGAACCTCAGCTCCCTCCCTCACGAAACTGGCCACAAGCCCCAAACCCCCAAAGCCTTCAAAGAATTAAATGAAGCAAACCCGACAAGTTTCAAAGCCCCAGTAAGGCCCTCTAAGCCCCTTAGACCCTAACCCCTCGCCTGGCTTTGTCCGAGTGTAAGCGGTTAAACCCTACCAAACCCCAAACCCTACACCCTAAAACCCAAACCTATACAATTTAATACATATTTATTTATTTATTTAGTATATTTATTTACTTATATGTGTATGTATCTCCCTCTCTCTCTCTCGCTCTCGCTCTCGCTCTCTCTCTCTCTCTTTCTATCACTCTCGCTCTCTCGCTCTCTCGCTCTCTCTCTCTCTCTCTCTCTCTCTCTGTGCGACACATCCCTCGCGGCCCTGAAGGCTGGCCAAGTTCCGCAACGAGTCCGAAGAGCGCTGGACCGCGGAGCGCAGCCATGAGCACGCCCCCTTAAAATGGGGGGGGGAGTTTAGGGTTTAACTAGGGTTCGGGTTCAGGGCAAAAGGGTTTAGGGTTTGGGGTTCCATGGTAGTATGGGGCCCCAGGGTATAGAAGTGTGTATAGAAGTGCTTCTCTATCAAGGGGCCCAGACCTGGGGTTCATGTGGGGTGCGTAAGGGCAAACCCCCATGTAGCGACAGTTTGGCTATAAATCTCACAGGGCCTTACCGAATGTCTCCCTATCAAAGGCTCGCCAAAGTTTCATGAGATGGCGATGCGACGCAGGAGCCGAACACAGCAACAGATCATCCCCTTCTGATCCTGTGGCAAATCACTTTAATCCACTATTGCTAGGCTCAGTGTGGTGGTTCAGCCAACTTTGTCTTGACTCCAAGAGTCGCTCAAGATCCAGCCCAGGTTTGAAGAGTACCTGAACGCCGCAGAGGCTGAGTGAAGCAACAGCCCGTAGTTGAGACATGTCGGGCCAACTCAGCCTTGGCAATGAAAAATCTACTGTATCAGCAAGACCTTCAGGAAGAGAGCTGCACATTGAAAGGTGTTGTGTAGATTCAGCGTCAGCATCGCTATTTCGACTCAAGCACCTCCGCTCACAGGCACCACCAAGCCAACTCATCAGGGGCGATGCAGGGGGTAAGAGCCCGGTTTTATGGGACTGGCTTGATGACGGAGATGCTAAATAACGACGGGGCGGAGCGGAGCTGTGCCCGGAGCGAAAAACGGAAGCGTCGGCACACTCGGTTACACGGAGTAGCCTGGAGTTGTAGCTCCAGTATTCCCCCTTTTTTTTAGGGTTTAGGTTCCCTTAAGCCAAAAAGGGCCCTGTTTATTCCTAGGTTATTGTTGGGTTTAGGTAAGCTTGTGAGGCAAGCCCCCAACTTCTGAGGCGCTTTGGAGTAGCTTTGTGAGGTTTCGCACCCCTCGCCAACTTCCCCTTTTAATGCTGGACTCGGTTTAATCTCCAGGATTCTCGCCCCCCCCCCCCTCCACAAAACAATCTTGGGGGTTTTCGCGGGTCCTCTGTAAACTGGGTTGGGGTCGGGGGGTAGGGCGGGTGGGGGTCGGGGGGATTGAGGGGAAGCCTCGAGGCTTGAGAGTCTAAGCTTTCCAGGATTCGTGGCTCCCTTGCCAAGAGGGGCTGCGGACGAATGTGGGTAGCCGAAACAATTGACGAAAGCGAATCAGGGCAGCTCGTGGGGTACTCCCTTGGAAAATTGTTTGGGGGCCTGTTTGGTAATGAAATTTTACAAGGAATCTGAAGAAAGCCGGACACCAGAAAATTGCCGGAGTTTCTTATTCAAAACTATTCTCGGTTTTTGGCTCCCCGGCCCCCCGCCCTTCATCCCCGGGCCGCGAACTTCGCATCATTGCGGACCACCCTCATTAATTGGGGGGGGGGGGCCTCTATAAGTTTTCCGGCAACACGCTTAATAGCGCCTACCTTGAGGAAACCGGGTCCAACATTAGTTCAGCAACGGACCTCGCAAGCTTGAACATCCCAAGGGTGCAAACAGGCATTTCAATCGGATTGCCTAAAAAGTCTTCGACGCTTTCGAAGGGTTTAGTCAGGACCATGCAAGACAGCTTTGCTCCCGCTCCCAGGCTCATCGCTGCCTTCGGAGAGGCCGCCCCCAAAAGCTTTGTTTTTTTGTTGTTCCTCTTCTTTTGGTTTCATTGCGCCTTCAGCCCCGTGATTTCCTGCCACCCTCTTGAAGCCCTACAGTCAACCCTAAACCCGAATCCCTAAATCCCAAAACTAGTCATAACTGCACCTCATAAATCCTCAAGGCCCCCTACCCTAAACCCTAAACCCTAAGCCCGCGCCATGCCTATGGCTCCTTGAATTCCAGGCCCTGCGCGAGCTCAAGTGGCCAGGGATTCACACCGCAGAGGACGAGACTTTTTGAGGGGTATATAGGGGCTTAGGGGGTTAAGGGTTTATAGGGTTTATGGGGTTTTGAGGGTTTATAGGTTTATTGGGTTTATAGGGTTTCGGTTGGAAATAAGGGTTCTTCATGCGCTCTTGAGAATGATACGCATCGGTGAAGCTGTAAGAAGAGCACTGGTAAATTGAAAGAGTCATCGGTATCCACATGGTAAAGATGATTCCGCCAATGCCTTGCCTTTTAACCACCTTGATTGAACTTGCGGGCTTGCAGAGCCGTGACGCTTTGTGTCAGTTTGGTGCAGTGGGAATTGGGCCTGAGTTTGGCAGGCGAAAGGAGCACCCTAAACTCTAAACCCTTAACCCGCAACCCGTAGCCCTTAACCCCTACCCCTAGCCTACTTTCTTCGTCTACAGCAAACCCGCTGGCAGTCCCCCGATCCACCAAGTAGTGCATAAGGAGACACCGAGGTTTTTTTTTCTGCAGCCGAAGCCATCTTCCCTGCCCTGATTGCTACCTAGGGTCGCTGACAGTTAGGGTTCAGGGTTCAGGGTTTAGGGTTTAGGGTTTAGGGCTCAGGGTTTCTTGGAGCATAGTAGAGGTGAGACCATACCATGCTTGAAAGCGCCCACAAACCTTCAACAAGCAACAACAACAGTAAGCCTGACCCAAAGAGCTGTAGGGCCCTTTGAGGTTCGATATGGCACACTCGTTTAGAAGCGGAGCCCCGAGTACAAATGTGGTTCAGTTCTTCTAAGCAATGATCCTTTGGGAGTTCTTATCGTTCTCATCATGGTGCCTTGTATTTGGGGTGCCCAACAGGGGACGACATTTCCAAAATAAGCCACCATGTGCTTTGAGAGTTCCACTCCCTGCTGCCATGGGAAACATGGTGAGGCACACTCGCCAGCGTTGCAGGCAACATGATCCGCGTTTGGAAGGTCTCAGGGGATGAGCTGGCCGCCATACCGACGGAGGAGCTGAGTGACGACTTCGATGTTATGTCAGTCAAGAGCTGGCTTCGAACGAAATGCGGGATGCCCGTGTCCCTTCAGCAGCTCTTGCAGGACGGCCGGCGGCTGGGTGAGCATGACAAGTTGGGTGCCCCGGTAGAGTTACAGCTGATGTTGTCGCCCCTTTGGCCACCAGATGCTGCAAGGGAACTTCAAGAAGCAGCCTCGGATGGAGTGGTTGAAGTAGTCCGCACACTCTTGGAAGCCGGCGTGGCCAAAAACTCTGAGGACAGCCAGGGCGACACAGGCCTAATTTGCGCATCTGAGAAGGGCCACATTGAGGTGGTGCGCTTGCTGTTGGAAGGTGGTGCGGCCAAGGATTTCAGGGGCGGACACCACGACACGGCCCTCATTCGTGCTTCTGCATGGGGTCACGTTGAGGTGGTGCGCTTGCTGTTGGAAGCTGGTGCTGCCAAGGACTTGGCAAACCTGGCAGGCGACACAGCCCTGATGTGTGCATCTGCCAAGGGCCACGTTGAGGTGGTGCGCTTGCTGTCGGAAGGTGGCTCGGCACTTGACTTGAAGGGCAAATTTGGCGACACGGCTCTCATTCATGCATCTGAGAATGGCCACGTCGAGGTGGTGCGCTCGCTGTTGAAAGCCGGGGCGGCAAGGGACTTGACGAACAGGCGTGGCAACACGGCACTTGTTTGTGCGTCTGAGAATGGCCACGCTGAGGTGGTACACTTATTGCGAAGCCACAGAGTTAGAACCGCGTGATAGTGCCATTGACCGCGTTGTAGTATAGATTATTGGAGGTCTTTTTCCCGATAATTATTGCAATCTGAATCTGATTATGGGTCATTGAGCAGATTTGCGCATTTGCCATGTCGCTGGTCGCTGGCAAAATCTGAGTGGACCGGTCAAGGTTCAAGGGTTCCGACTTTTTGTGGTCATTGTCCCGCAGGTATGCCGGTACTGCTGCACGACAGTTCAGCCCAATGAAGCCCTCCCAAAACCTAAAGCCCAGAAATGAGCCCGAAAACCCCCGTAGTTCCCCCTACATACTCCCTTCAAGGGTTGTGTTCTAGGGTGAGACAAGGTGCCAAATTTCCCTATACACCTTATATACACCTTTAGGGGCCCAAAGGGCTCTGCAGAAGGACTCTGACACAGCGCGTGCCTCCCCGAGTGTGAGTGCTTAAACCCTAAAGCTGCAGAGAAGGTAATACAGGGGTCGGAATAACCTACAAATCGTATTCCCTTATGGTTCCTATACCATATAAGCCCTGTTCGAATTCTGAAGGCCCCTTTTCTTACCAACCCTAAACCCGGAACCCTCAATACCCTAAACCCCAAACGTCCAACAAAAGAGCCCTCGCAGGAGCGCTCCTACGTCTTCACGTCCCTAGACTCCATGGGCTGCAACCTCATCACGGTGGAGGACCTGGCCTGGCTGGACAGGCGCCGGGTCGCGCCTCTATAGGGCTTAGGGACTCAAGGATGAGGGTTCTTACAGGGTGTAGAGGGTCTAGACGGTTTGGAGGGGTTGTTTATAGCTATAGGGTTTTCAGGCAGGGTTAGAAGGTTCCCCGCGGCCCTGTCCCCCCCCGCCGGCTCCCCCCCTCCCCCAATGAAAGAAAAGAAAAGAAAAGAAAACAACTAGAAGCCCTTTCTAATGGGCAGTTTCTCTAACTTCTGGTGCCTAATAAAAATTGGGCACCTAAAGGACGTTACGAGCCTCTGTAGTTCAAAGCAGGCAACCCAAAAGGGGACCAGAGCGAAGAGAGAGTGACCATCTGAGCCTCAGAACTCCTCAGGAACCTGAACCACAAACTCTGGAGGTTAAATCCCCAAGCCCATCCTAAACCCTAAAAGCCCCCCAAATTTCCACAGCCCTCCAAACCCCAAAGTCCCTAAACGCCCCTGACATCCCCTAAAACATCCCCCCCCCCCCCAAAGAATCTCCCCCAACAAAACAAAAAAAACAAAAAAAAAAAAAAACACAAACCCAAAATTTCTTTTCAGGTGGATCCCCTCGGAGTTCTTGGCCGCGGACCCCAGCGCCGAGGCGTGGAGCGACCTGAAGGCGCCTCTCCTGACATCTCGGAAGCCCTCGAGAGGTAGGGTTTAGGGTTTAGGGTTTAGGATTTAGGGTTTAGGGTTTGGGGTTTCGGATTTCGGGATTTAGGGTTTCGGGTCTTGTAGGGTTTAGGGTTTGGGGGTTAGGGGACAGGACTCAGAGTCGGCCCTTCTTCCCGTTTTGTAGGATGATGTTGGGCATCTTCCAAAGCAAGCTGGACCCAGTCATCACTGCGTCATCACTTGTTGTTTTGAATCCCTGCCTCAATCCGAGTAGAACCGCCACTCCCAGCGGCAAGTTGCACCAGGACATCCTAGTCAAGACCTACCAGCACCCTCTCCGCGCATGGCGAATTCTGGACAGGCGCGCTTTCCCCCCCCTGAACTGCATTTTTGGCAGACTTCTCAGCACCTACGGGGAGTCGCCACCATCCTTGTGTACTTTTTTTTTGGGTGTAGGGTTTGGTTTAGGTTTCGTACTGACTCGTGGAAATGAGGAGCAAGGATTTCCCCCGTTCGTTTGCAAGGCGGCCCTCCATTTGCCCAAGTCCCCTAAGCTTTCGAGGCTTTGGGGCTTGGTTCTCTAGGCAAGTCGACATTCTTCACCAATAGGGCCTTGCACGGACTACTTGCAAACGTTTAGTGCCCGACCTTCTAATTTTCTCCTCAAAAGAAGAGACAACATATTCATAACAAGCCCAACCAACGTATGACAAAAGTGTGCATCGGCGCTTAGCAAGGAGTTTGTAACTATGACAATGGTGTTGTATCTCCAACATCGAGTCCTCAAGGAGCCCTTGACTCCTGACTGCTGAAAGCCCCGTTGCCGCCAGGGACAACTCCAATCGGATTGGTTGGACAGAATTTCGGGACGTGTGCAAGAAGGTGGCGCTGGGGTTTGGGTTTCGAGTGGTCATTTTGGGTGCTGGGGGGTGCCGGGTGGTTCTTGCCTGCGGTTTCTTCTTGTTTCAGATTTCTAAGATCTTGGAGAGCAGTATGTTCCTGAACGTCCCCACTTCTTGAGCACAGCTGCTGGAGCATGCCGCAGGGCCTCTCACCTTAGGGTTTAGGGTTTAGGGCGGCGCGGTTGCTGCTCTCCACGTCTTTGCGGGTTAATGAGCGGCCCAGACATGGTTGTTGGTGAGCCGACTTGCTCACAAGTAGCTGGTCCAGCCTCGGCAGATGGAACCCCAAGACCCGAATTGAGCCCTAAGCCCTAAACCCTGCAGGTTCACTTTAATGGGGACATAGTTGGGGCCTGGCGCATGCTGGACACCGACATGCCAGAGACCCAGCATTCTCCCTTGAAGCCCTCAGCCCTCAAGGGCTGTTCAGGGCTTAGAGTTGTGTCTGGAGTAAAGAGTTTAAGGTTTGGAGTTAAGGGGTTTGTTATAAGGCTGTTTAGAGATCAGGTTTAGGCTTCAGGGCTGGGATTCTCTGTCGACGTCTTGTTGGAAACAGTGCTTAGACTTACACGGTAGCTGAGCCACGCCCTCCTAAAATGTGTGGTGGCCCAGGAGGACCGAATCACAAACTGGAAGAGATGTCTCCATTTTTCTCGCTATCTCGATTTGACTGGACTGGTTTGGTCTGAACTTTTGCATTGTCTGTCGGGCCTGATTGATGGCAAAGTCGGGACGGAATGCCGGCAGCCATACATACATGTGTGCATGTATAATAACCGCTATATATATATATATATGTGCAATACGTGGGGGCCTTGTCTTGAGGTCTGGCTACATCTCCATGCGGGAGTATGTGCGATCCTCAGGGAGGTGTTTTGGGTTCCTTTCTTTTGCGGGGTTTCGAGGCATCGGGCTTGTAGGAAAAGAGTCTGAGCAGGTCTCACATTGGAAAAGGGTGTAGGGTTTATAGGGCTGAGGGTTTCCAGGGCTGAGGCCTGGTTCAAGAAGGGCTCAGGGTTTTCGGCTTCAAGGGTTCTGCATGTCATTTGCCCGGGCCAGCAACAGCTGGTAGAACCAAGGGTCCTGGGATGTCAAGACTTGCGCTCGAAACCACTACAGTTCCGAGGCCGGGGGCCACTTTGTAGCAAGAAAAACCCAAACTTCGGAAGAAGCACCGGGAGGAGGGGGGAAGCCCTCAACGCCATAAACTCTCAACAAGCTTCCGAGGATCCCTCCAGTGAGGAGCTGCTCACCTCTTTCAAGGCGCGTACGTGAGTTGTGAGGTCCTAGGACCTGACAGACCTAAGTCAGGAGCCTCCCTTTAGGTTACCATCACTATCACTATCTATCCCCTTCGATTCTAGTTTTTATGATATGTGCAAAATTTCACTGCCCCAAAGAGAACCATTCTACTTGACTATAGGCCGCTGGATGAACCATCAGATGTGGGGGGATGGCTCCATACAGCTGCGACAAAAGCACTCGTCTTGCACGGGCTACTTTCAGAGAACACCGCTCAGGAGTGGGCCGATTCGAACTTCGGCTCCGTTCGTCATTGCTTCAAGGCGGGGTCCGGGGATGCCGATTCAAGGTCGAGGGCTTCCATTGTTCACCGGCTTCTGTTGAAGCGAGCTCCTAGAAAGAGCTCCTCTCTCCGTTCAGGCCAAAGAGTTGCGATTGATTTACATTCTTTCGGTGTCTTTATCCGGCCCCTGTCTTTCATTCTTTCGGTGTCTTTATCAAGCTTTCGGGTTCAAGGATCAGGTTGTCGTGTCGCTTGCGGCGGGGCGGAGCCTGTCAGGAGAAAAGTTAGATTGTTCTCTCTCGCTCTCCAGCGCTTTGTCATTCCTTCTCGACTTGTTTGTGCGTCTGGCCGTCTCTGCATCTGTCTTTCTCTTGCGACTGCTCCCTGGCTCTCTCGCTTTCTTCTTTGATAAATACAGGCATGCATTTATACAGCTGTATCGTCAAAATTTCTTGTTATTGTGTATAAACATTACATATGTATGTATATACATACGTACATGTATATATATATACATATATATATATATGTATATATATGTATTCTCTGTGCTTCAGGCTTTAGACAGCGACCGCAGTGGCTCGGTCACGTACCCCGAGCTCAAGCGCGCCTGCCACAAGGCGCCAGTGGATGTGGGGGGTTGGGGCCGCTCTCGGGAGCGCATGTGCTCTTCGGTAGGGCTCTTTGTCAGGGCTCCTTTTGGTGAGGCTCTGAACCCGGACATGCTAGGACTGCTAGAGGAGGCGTTGGTGTTTTGTCAAGAGCGGGGGCCTCCCCAATGTACCCAATGAAGTCGGGTTGGTGGGCTCTTCCAAACGCAGTCTGATCCCAAGTGTGTGGTGCACCCCCCCACCGGTTCGGAGTTTTGAAGCGCTTTGACATTGTTTTGGGGGCGGTTCCTTGACTGGCTTGACCTTGCTAGCACATCACCTCTCACAGATGAAGTGGATGGGGAACGTGCGCACGCTATTCGACTGCCTCGACCTGGATTCCGGCGACCGGCACGAGACCTATTCGTTGACTTGGGGCCTAAAAGCCAACATTGCATCAGGTCTTTTGGGGACAACAATAGGGTCTCAATATTTGGGGCATCTATGACCGTTTGGGTGCCGCAAGAGGAAGAGAGGGACAGAAGATAAAGCCCGCGGTGTAGAAAGGGTCCTTACATGCGACTTGTCATGTGTGTTGAGGGTTTTGGGGGGGGTGCATGTTGCGCTTGAAGGGCCGTTTGGGAGGGTCTCAAAGGCTTTGCCAAGCTTTTCCCTGGGCAAGTCCTCGGATGACCCGAAACCCTAAACCCTCTAACCCCATAACCCTGCAACCCTATCACGCTGTAACGCTATAACCCGATAACCCTATCTTGCTATAACCCTTACAACCCTATAAACTCATAAACCCTACGAAGGAAAATTTCCACTGACCCCATAAAGCCCTATGAGATTATAAAAGCCTAGACCCCTTTAAACCCTTAGAGCAGAATCCTGAGCCGAGGCGGAACCGGGACGCGGCGACCGGCAAGCGGCAACGGGCCCGGGAGTTGGTCTGGGTTGCGCCACTAATAGCTTATAGGCTTATAGGGTTGAGGGATTATTAGGGTTCATAGGGTTGAAAGGGTGTGTAAAGGGTGCAAAGGGTTTATAGGTTCTTTCTTTTTTGTTGGGGGGGGGGTGGGGGTGGGGCTTCCGCGATACTCAAAGAAGTGCAAAGCAACCTGGGAACCCCGAGATATGAGAGTATTTTGCCTTTAGGATTTTTAGGCTCCTGAGCAGCCCCTAGCTTGAGGGTAGGAGGGATGCAAGTGTACACTTGAGTATTTCGAGGGCCTCTGGGGCCTAAATCCCAGAAGCCCTCGGATCAACCTCAAGGTAACACAACCCCAAACCTTCCCTTGTGATTACAATGCCACACTGTGCCTCGCCTTGCCCGAGTGTGAGTAAACTAAAGCCACTAAAGATATGGAGTAAACACAGCCCTAGATAAGGATCTGCCCCGCCCTCTCTGCCCACACCTCCCTTTATGTGCTCGGAGGGTCTAGGGTTCAAAAATTATCTTTTTCGGGGTGCAGCTTTTTTCACAGACCTTCGTTTCGAGCTAAGGGCCATCTCCCTGGAGGTCTGGGCCCCTGCCTGTGTTCGGACGTTGGAGGTCTCATTCCGAGGTCGTTGCCATCTTGCGGGGCACGTGCCCCAAGCCCTGAAGATCCCACCATTGAGCCCGCAACTCCTCCAAGTGCCAGGAGATCGCCTTCCTCGACACCTGGCACGTGGAACCCCGACCCGAGCTCGCCAAGTTTGAGGAATTCCAAAGGGGGGGGGGGAGGCACTGTAGAGGCAGGGGGCAGGGCACCCCCCGGCAGGCCCGAGTCCTATAACCTTCCGCTGTCGGGATTTTTTAGGGTTTAAGGTTCTTGGGTGTAGGATTTAGGGTTTGGGGTCTCTACGATACCCCCCCCCCCCCTCTAGGTCCCACAAAAACACCGACAACTCGAGGACGAGCTTGCGGATCTGGAGGCCAGCCGAGCACGGAGCCGAGATCCCAAACCCGAACAAAGGTTCAACCCTAAACCCTAAACCCTAAACCCTAAACCCTCATTGAGTTTGGGGGACGTTTTGGGGCTTCAGCCTACCAGGAAAGTCCAGAGGGCCGAGATGTTCAAGTCGGGAAGTGCTTCGGGGCTGTTCTCCCGTACCTAGACTCTCCTGCAACCCAAAGACGTCATATGCCATCCGCACAGGGGGACATGGGAATATAGAGTATTTGGGGTCTCGGGGATCATGACCTTCCAAACCCAACCTCAACCCTGAGCCCTCTAAAACCCTCCTGAACCCCCAAACTTCCAAGCCTGGGCCCTCTAAACCCTCCTAAACCCCGAAACTTCCAAGCCTGGGCCCTCTAAACCCTCCCAAACCCCTAAACTTCCAAGCCTGGGCCCGCTAAAATTCTCCGAGCATCACCGACAGCCTCCTCTTCAGCCGATGCCTCTCACAGAGCCCCCCAGACCCGCAGTCGCCAAGGTGCTCGCGCGGGAGCAGCGAGGGCCTCAAGAGTCCAGAGGGCCCCCTTCAGGTTTCAGGTTTAGGGTTTAGGGTTTAGGGTTAGCTGTTGGTGGGTCCTGGTGGTGGGCTTTGGGGGGATGAGACTTCTTTTCGGAAGCCCAGGTGCCCCAAGTGTGGCGATACAGGGGCTTAGGGCGTGCAATGTAATTATGTGTTCAAGACCCTCTGAAAACGGGTCTATCCTCAAGCCGACTTCCTTATAGAAGAGCCGTTCTGAGGTCCCTTTTTTTAAGATGGCGTGTTTCCTCTTCTTTGGGGGCAGGGGGGGGGTTCCTTCCTGTTGCGAGGAGGGAAGTTATGGACGTTCAAGGGCTGGCCGCGGCTGCAGTGGAACCGAAGTCGTGAGATGATGGAGAACACGTCTATCTGGCGGAGAAAAAACTCAAGAGGGTGCGTCTTGAGGGCGGGGGGGGCGGGGGGGGCCCTTCTACCCTCATCTTAACCCTAAAGCGTCTGCGCCTTTGGGGAGTTGCATGCAGGCGTTTGCAGGAGAAGACGCTTCGCTTGCCCCTTAGCCCTTAGCAAGCTGCAAGACGTCCAGCACTGATGGAGAATTGAGAATGTGG